>JAJPUD010005856.1:37425-103196 GCA_023553655.1 Myrmecobius fasciatus
GAGAGAGAGAGAGAGAGAGAGAGAGAGAGAGAGAGAGAGAGAGAGAGAGAGAGAGAGAGAGAGAGAGGGAGAGAGGGAGAGAGGGAGAGAGGGAGAGATCTTCTCACTAGAGCAGTGGTAGGACCTGGGGCTGAAAAGCTGCCCTGACGCCATGAATTGGGACTTTCCTTCCCCCAGCACTAGGGAGCTACCACTAGCTGGGGAAGAAGGGAGAGTCTATCGTTCCAAAGCTAAGGGAGGCAGTGAGCAGAGCGTGGTGCGAGAGGCAGGTGGACTTGAACTTGAGCCTGCCTTAGACCCTGGCACATCATTCCGATTCTCACTCTCACCCTCCTCGTCTGTAAAATAGGGCACCCACGTGCCCCCCTCCTACCAGGGCTCCTTCTTCCACAGCAGGGCTTCCTTCTTGCCCAAATCCTAAAGGAAGGAGAAGCTTCCCAACCACAAGCCCCCATCACTGCCTGGGGGCTTCCCCAGGCCTTTTCACACCCATCAGGGACACCTCTCGGGCTGTTCTCTCCAGGGCAGACCTTTCAGAACTGGGACAGCGCCCGGGCTCCCCCGGGAGCAGTCACTTCCAGCACAATTTTACAGAACGGCTAGGCTTCTAACTTACATTAATGGACGCTGAATTCAAATTCAGTCAGATTAATCAAGCGGAGAAGGAGTTACCTTGCAAATGGGGACAATTTCCACAGAAAAAGTGCTTTTGTAATTATATGTATTGCTATGAATGTCATGAGAGATCAGTCTCTGTGAAGATTTGGATCTAAAAATTAAAGAAACAAAGAGGTTAACCTTAACCCACCAACAACTGACAAGCCCAGAGCTGAGCCCTGGGGACCCAAACACGAGGGGATCTCGGTGCGTCCCTGCGGGGGGACGTCACTCACAGACGCCTTCTCCTACGGGACAGAAGATGGTATGGGGAGGCACCAACAAGCCCACTCGGGCTCCATGCAGGACAGGGCGCTGGGGTCAAACCCTGAAGGAAGCCGGGGACTGGAGGCAAAGGACGATGCAGGCAGGAGCCGGCGTGGGTGGACGACAGTGCCCAGGAGGATGCGACCTGACAGAGGTGGAAGGACCGGGGCATCCGGGCTAGAACAGCCTTCAGAGCCACAGTGGGGCGAGTCCTTGCATACAGAGCCCCAGAGTCTCCTGAGTGTGTGTGTGTAACACTGAGCTGCAGGCGGCTGTGCGAGGGACGGCCTGGCACGAGGGGGCCGGAGGCAGGGACTCCACTGATGAGGCTACTGAAGGGCCACATGCGGCTCCACAAGGGGAAAATGCCTCCGAATTCAGAAATGTCGCTTCCACAGCGGTCTCAGCCTTCTCCCTGCCCCAAGGCGGTCTCTTTCCCCAGGCTTGAGAGTCACAGTGCACAAACAAAAAGCAGTAATCAAACATTAAAAACAGAACCAAATAAAAAGCCCCGGGGATAATCTGGGCAAGAGACAAGGAGGATCTGAACTGTGGTGGCTGAGGAGGCAGGAGTAATAAGGCCAGGCGACCGAGCGGCTCTGGGGAGGAGCCCCAGGTCTGATGGCACCAGGAGGCCGGCAGCCTTCTCAATGGAAAGGGCAGGAAGGAGGAAAGGTCTGGGGGGACAAGGAGTTTGTTCTGGGGACATCCAGCCTGAGATGTGCAAAAAGCAGTTGGGATGGGGGGCAGAGGGAGACACGGAGACAAACGCACTCACTCTCTCTCTCCCTTCCTCCCTCTGGTTCTCGTTCTGTTTCTGTCTCTCTCTCCTTCCCTTCCTCCCTTTCACTCTGTGTCTCTTGTTCCCTCTCTCTCTCCCTTCCTCCCTCTCTGTCTCTCTCTCACTCTCTCCCTGGAGTCATTAGCATGGAGATAACCACCGAGTCCACAGGGATGAGACCACCAAGGGATCTGTATCACTAGGACAGAGCCTTCATTAGTGGGTGTGACCAGCCAAGGAGACTGCCCCGGGGGTCACACCAGCAGCCTCCTTTCTCTCCATCCCTTTCACCTGCTCCTTCGTGCTGACCCCCTGATCTGAGGGCTCGCTCCCCCCACCTCGCCTGTCCCCCACTCCTCCCCTGGGTCCAGGCTGGGGAGCACAATCTCCAGCTCCTTGTGCGCCCCATTCCTGGGATGTGTTCCTGGAGCTCAGCGCCCAGCATAAGGGTGGCAGTTAAGTACTACTGGATTTACATCCGGAGACCCTCTGGCCTGGCTCTGCCTGCCTCTTTCCCCTCACGCCCGGCTATGTTCCAGCGGTGGGCACCCCTCCTCAGAGAGGGACTCATGCCACCCCTGTATCTGTGCCCTCCCCCCTCCTTCCCAACCTCCCGACCAAAGCCTGCCTCCACCCTGGGACACGCCATTGCTCCGACATCTGCGCGTGTCTGTCCGGGTTTGCTTCGGGTCTGTCAGCCTGACTTCCCGCCTCCCCACAGGTTCTTGTTGGCGCAGAGGCTTTCCCATCCCGTCCTCTTCAGACTCCGAGTTTGTCCGTTTGTCTGTCTCCTTGACAGACGGCCGGAGGGGCCGCCAGGACCGCGTGCCCCCCCTCCCCTCCCACCTACCTGCAAGGAACCGTGCACTGCAGAAAGTCCACCATCTTCTGTGCGTGCTGCTTCTGGGCGTAGTAGAAATCCAGGCCATCTAAAAGGACAAGGAAGGCTGCCCTGAGAAACACGGACACTTGCACAGGGCACGGAGGGGACGAGCACTTCTGGGCATTAACTCCCACATAAAGGGAGGGGCTCTGCCCACGACGCCGGCCGTGGGATCGTTCCCCGTTCACGAGGGTCAGGGCCAGGCGACCTAAGCAGGGTCACCCGAGCAGCAAGGCCAAAAAGCAGAATTTAAGCCAACTTTGTCAATCTCTGCTCTCTGCCACCGGCGTTGCCTCCAGATCAAACACAAGTCACACTTTTCCAACTGCAAGGTCTCCCACCGAGAGGAGACTGGGACGCCCCAGCAGACAACAGGACCCCCTTGGTGTCCGTGTACTCCTGGATGGGGCTGGGGGCCAACACCACAAATCTGGGGCACCACGGAGGCCTTGCTGAATTGTCTCTAATAGTCTGGGTGCTAAGGGAGCTGGAGACTCAGGCAGTGAAGAGAAGGCCCTGGAAGTGGCCAGCTCGACTTCAGACAAGTTGCTTGACCAGTTCTGCCTCAGTTTCCTCACCTGTCAATTCTTTTTAAGTTCACCATAACTATCCCCAAAATGTTCCTCCTCCTTAAGTCTTTAGAAACACTTCCTTAACAAGATAGCCAACCTTTCCAAACAAGAGGAAAGCTCCTCAGGGTGCTTTGACAGAGAAGGCCCCAAGCAGGCGTTAATAAAGTCACATGAACAATTTACATGCCATCTTTTAATGCTGTCTTTCCATCAATAAGGAAGAAAGGACGGTCAGATAGCACCTGCTATTACTGCTTACTGTTTCTTTGAAATGACTTTTTAAAAGACATGTTAGAAATAAATCTCTTGCAAAGTGCTTCCAGTCTATCCTAATTGATGGGAAACCCTTCCAGACCTTGGCTCGTTTATGTCTTTGCACAGTGTTCATGAAAAATGCCTCGAGGCCCCCACAACAGTAATAGCAGTGGATCTCTCTCAGATTTCATGTCATTTCCTTTACCGTCTTCCCCTTCCCAAATAAAAAGCATGTGGATTGTTCCATAAGGGAAAAAGTTGGTTGGGAACAATGAACTTTGGGGTGATCATTAAAAGAAAATTTCAAATGTTTAAAATTCAAGTTAATCCATGACTCACCGTGAATCTCCTTGATCCGGAGGGTGTTCTGGTGCGCTCTGTGTTTCAAGATCAGCTGCTCCAGATAGTAGAAAGTTTTTTTGTGAAAGGTCTAAATTTAAATAAAAAAATAAAGCTAGATGATTCAACCCAAAACCAATGTTAGAGGTCAAAAAATAACAAGCAAAAAATCAATTACAAATGGCACATTCATGTAACAGGACAAAAAAAAAAAAATGACACTAGAAACATCTTCATAAAAATCAAATACTAATGACTCATCAATGTTGTACATCTCAAAAAAGCCCTTGTGGGCAGCCAAGCTTTGGGAGAAAGGGCAGAGGGGCAGGGCTCGGCCACTATTCCTCTCTCCCAGCTCTAGTGCCTCTGGGAGACAAGCAGGAGGATCCGTGAAAGGTGCACCTCTGTCATTGCACGTCATTTTTACCTTTTGCCTGACTTGAACCACAGCCTTCCAGAAATCCTTCGCTTCCACCCTATGGCAAGCATCACACATCTGGGGCTGAACTACGTACTCCACCACAAACACTTGTTGAAGGATGGCACCATTCAGGACCTGGATTGAGAAAAAGAAACCATTTTTGTCCATCTGTCCCCAGAATAAGCCACTTCCATATCAAAACCCAAAAGTCTCCTCACCTGTGGCTCCAAGATTTTATATTATACCACAGTTAATACCTGAAAGGCCCATAAAACTGTGCTATCTCATCATTTCTTTAATTGAAAATCTGTTCACATAAGTACCTTCAGAATGTATTTCCTATTAATTAAGGATAAACTACCCAGATTTAACGTCCTATATGTAGAAAATGGTAGATTATTTGATCAAAAAGGTAAAACGATATAGTGATTAAGCCCCAGGATGTCTTACATTAACATTTCAAAGGCTCTGAAATATTCTTAAATTAAAGCAGTTTCACTTGGGAATATTTTCTTTGAAGAAAGATGAGCTATATATAATTCAGCTGTGGAAATGGAGAGGGAGGTGGAAAGAGCAATCTTCAAAAGAAACAAAAGCGTCTCCTAGCCGATATTTTTATTTTAGTTAGAAAAACCTGGCAGAAACTAATCTAAGCCTCCATTCTACCCAACACACATGTGTGTGCTTTCCCTAAGGACCCAGCCAAGTGGACCAGTGATCCCAAAACAAGCAGAGGAGGAATAATGATGAAATTAAATGAATCAAATGGGAAAAAACCTGACTGGTCCTTTTTTGAACCATATTCAGTCCAACAGGACTTTGGCTTCCCCCTCTGATCGGCTTCTCTCGCTTACCTCCTTCTGGATAGTCAGCTTGACTTTAAGCCGCTTGGAATGAGGTTCTGTCCAAACGAAGCCAGCTTCAATCAATCGTACCTTCAATGGGACAAATAAAAAAGTATAGTAAAACATGAAGAAGCACACCCATCTCCCTGGAAAAAGGGAAAACAAGCTCAGTAATGAACAAAATCTCAATAAACGTTCCAAGAACGGCCAAGGTTGTTCACCCCTGAGCAGCTAAGAGCAGCATCCCTAAGCAGCGGATAGTGTCAGACTTGGAATCAGGAATATCTGAGTTCAAATTCAGCCTCAGATACTTGTTAATTGTGTGACTCTGGGTAAATCAGTTAACTCTGTTTGCCACAGTTCCTCATCTGTAAAATAAGCTGGAGAAGGAAATGGTAAAACACTGTAGGATCTCTGCTAAAAGAAACCCCAAATGAGGTCACAAGGAAATGACTGGACAACAACAAAGGGTCTCCCCAGAGTCCACAGGAATCACAGGCATTACAGTCAGGCCAGTGAGGGAGAATGAAGGGATTGTAGGACAGGATCACCCTTCCCAAGATCATCCTAGGGTTTCCTCAAAGAACTTGTCCAATGTTATTCTGAAAGAGCTGACTCTAAATCCCTCGGGCAGAGGCCAGGGAGTGCTCCCACATGCTTCATATAAAACACTCAGATCACACAGTCAAGAGACTTTAGTCACCATTTTCAGCTCTGAAATTCATAACTAGCTACTTCTTGACCAAGCTATGACAGTGTTAAAATCCTGATTTGCAATCACATCCAAAATTGACAGTTTCTGTGTAAAAAAAGAAGGAAGAAGAAAGAAGGGAGAAAGAAGAAACAGCAGAAACAGAAGCAGCTGCAGCAGTAGCAGCAGGAGGAGGAGGAGGAGGAGAAGGAGAAGAAGGAAGAAGAAAGAAGGAAGAAAGAAGAAACAGCAGAAACAGAAGCAGTAGCAGCAGGAGGAGGCGGAGGAGGAGAAGGAGAAGAAGGAAGAAGAAAGAAGAAACAGCAGAAACAGAAGCAGCTGCAGCAGTAGCAGCAGCAGGAGGAGGAGGAGGAGAAGGAAGAAGAGGAAGGACAAAGAAGGAGAAGAGGAAGAAGAAAAGAGGGAATTGGGGGGAAGAGAGAAAACCAAATATCCATGTGCCAATCCTCTGGGAATGAAGCAGTTCTGACAAGCTTGGGGGCTCTCCAGAAACCCAGTATGAATTCTGGCTACTAAAGCAAGCAATTAAATGAAACTAGACTTCATTTAATAAAAGTAATGTTTAAAAATTTAGACCAATTTTGCCTCTTGTCTTCTCTGAATTGTATCATCTCTATAATATCTTAAATGACCAGTTCAAGTCTCCAGTGACAGCCAAATGCAATAGTTGTCCACCAATCTCAACCTTAAATGTCTCTCTTGGCTGGGCTAGCTCTCATGCCAACCCCTCCAAAAACTCTTTGCATTTACTGTTTTTTGAGGTGACACTACTTGTATAGAGGGGCAGGTCAGTATTGCAGAGGGCAGACTGCTGGTCTTGGAGACAGGAAGAACAGAGTTTAAATCCATCCTCAGATAACAGCTACATGAACACGAGCAAGTCACTTAACCTGTTTTGTCAGGAGTAAAATGGGAATTCTAACAGTACCTACTTGAAGAGATTATTGGGAGGACCAAATGAGATATTTATAAAACCCTCAGTACAGTGGCTGGCATGTAGTAGGTATTTTTAAAATGCTTATTTCCTATTATTGGTCCATAACAAACGAGAAGCTGGTTGGTTTCAGGAAAGCCCGGAAAGATTTACATGAATTGATGCTGGATGAAGTGAGAGAATATTACAGTAATAGCAAGTTTAGATAATGGCCAAGTGTGATGGACTTGGCTCTTCTCAGCAATATGGTGATCCAAGACAATTCCAACAGACTTGGGATAGAAAATGTCATCCACATCCAGAGAGAGAACTATGGAGACTGAATGTGGATCAAAGCATAGTATTTTCCCACCCCACCCCCTTTTTTTGTTTTCTTTTTCTCTCTCATTTTTTTCCTCTTCTGTCACATCACAAATATGGCAATATGTTTAAAAGGATTGTACACATATAACCTACACCACATTGCTTGCTCTCTTGAGGAAGGAGAAGCTAAGAAAGGGAGAAAAAACTCTGAAACACAAAATCTTACAAAACTGAATGTTGAAAACTATCTTTACATGTATTTAGAAAAATAAAAGTTCATTCCTACTCCCACCTTCCCACCCCCTGTCTCTCTTCCAAGAAACTCAAGTGTCTGCCTGTGTGTGGATTCGGGAGGCCTCCATATTATGGCAATTCCTTTCCCTTTTCTCAGGAACAGCCATACACTTTGGTCCACTTCACATTTTTCATGCAATAGCTTCTTCAACTTCACTGGGATGGAGCTGCCTTTGTTGGGTACAACATCTGCCTCTCTGCTGAGCCTTCCTTCTCTGCTATCGATGTGACTCCTGCTAAAGCTAGCTGAATATCTAACTTCAGAGCCCACTGACTCATAAGCCCACTTGTTTCCTGTTGAGATCTGGAAAATTTCCTTTAAGTGACATGACAGTGTCCAACACAAGTGGTGGGTCTCCTGGCTCACTTCTCACAACATCCATGGGCAAGGTGGCTGAGCTTTTCTAAGTCTTGGTCTCTTATTTCTCTGCTCTGAGCCCTATTTCCTGACACGGTTCTTGCCATCCTACCTTTGCCAACACAAAGACAGCAAGAATCGGCCTCCCCGTTGACTCTGGGGTGCATTCTCTCCCACAGACGGAGCTGTACCAGGTATAATAATCACCCTAGTTTCTCCACACCTGTGTGCACCATCCTGCGCACTGCAAGGTGGGTTGGCCCACGGGGCCACTGGGAGACAGCTCTACTGAGAGAAACCTGCATCTGGTCCAACTGCTCCTCTCCCACCTCTGAGCAGAGCGTGAAGTGGAGACAGGCTTCCCTCCATTTGTAGCAATCTGCAGGCATCCTGCTCCTTTAGCTGTGACGTCTCTGGTTATGACTAATTACTGAAGAAAACAGACCTTCAGGGCAACCATGTAGAGCTCTGCACACTACGTCGTTCTCGACACCTTTGCCCCCTTTTGCACCAAGTGGATGACAAAGTACTACTGACTGCGGTTTTATATGTTTACCTGCATGGCCTTAGCTACAAGTCTCTCCACACTTAGCCAGGCCATTCTCCAGGAAGCAGAAAGCCTGAAACTGGAACCACACTCAAGCCTTCCATTGTGGGACAACCTACCAGAGCTTCGGCACTGCTCGGACAGCCTTTGAAAACCCCAAACCCCCTCCCGCTGTGACGAAGCTTTGGATGTGGAAGAAGGGATTTCCATCCATGACAAATCATCAAGATTTTCAAATGAAAGCCAATTTTCCTTTTAAAAAATTTCCATGAGAAAGCTTGTAATTATAAATATGAAAAAGTGGATAAAAACTTGATGAGGCAAGGTATGTGCAAATAATAAAAATTAGCTTAATAATCCTTAGCCTAGTCCTACATGACATGAATTTCTTTTAACCTAAGAGAGCTTTTATAAATTCAGCTTTGATGGAAAACAGCAAATCTATAAAATCTGATGATACTTAACCACTTTGCATAATGCAAAGGGACAAAGATGCTGGGCTGAGTTGAAAGGTCACCGAATGCTGCCATAATTTATAAAATTCCAGTCATTAAAGGATGAGTGAACTACTTTCTTAATAAGCATTTCCAGCAAAAAGGTTCTATAGGCATTACTGATAAATGTTCTCATTAGTAACTTTAACATGAAAGGTTTGATTCTAAACATTAATTCAAACATCTTGAACTAACTCATGTAGCCAGAGAATTAAGTGATTTATAAATTTGAAAGGCACATAAGTGCAAATACATGCACAAACACATAAGTATTTTGCTAGAATAAAATTTAAATTACATTCTGCTTTTCCTTTTGGCTATTCTGGTACCTTGTAAAGAAGCATGTAAGAAAAAAATTAAACCCCAGCAAATCAGAATACCAATCTGTACCATTATTTTTGAATCCTAAAATTTCTCCATTTTCTTCCAATTTATCCCCTGCTATCAAGGTCTGGTCTTTATACCAAGTTCTAGAAGATAATTAATCTACCTTACTTAAAGAAGCCTTGATTTTTTTCAAACACAAAGTAAGAAGTTCCCTTGACTCTAAGGCACATTGTATCCATGTTCCTGGTGGCTGAAGATATCTAAGGAAAAAAAAAAAAGAGGAAATTATGAATTCTGCATTAACAAACAGGTATATGCAGCTGAAGCATTTAAAATAATTCCTATTCCCTAAGATAACTCAATCAGAAAGTTAACTAGGTCAACAAAACAAAAGTCTTAATGACTTATGTATGTACTTATTAAAAACCCAATGACATGTTATCTAAGTTATTTTATATAAATACATAACATAAATAACTGCATTTATAGTTCCTAAATGTTCCTGAGTAGAGTTCCTAGAAGATCTACTTTCAAAGATGTGTGATTTTTATCAGAGTGAGAATTCTCACCAGTGACACCGACCTTTACCCCTCTTGGTTGTAGGACCTGGGGAAGGGCTCAAGCTGCCTGGGCTAATACTCTAGTTACCTGTGACAGCTAGGTCACTGACACCGGCACTTAGCATAGTGCTGGTATTTTGTTGTTGTTCAGTCATGTCTAACTCTTCATAAGCCCGTTTGGGACCCATTTGGGAGTTTTTTTGTTTTTTTTTTAAGCAAATACTGGAGTGATTGGCCATTTCCTAATGTAGCTCATTCTAGAGATAAGGCACCCAGGGTTAAGTGACTTGCATAGGGTAACACAGCTAGCTAATATCTGAGGCCAAATTTGAAGATTAATCTTCCTGACTGTAAGCCCAGTACTCTATCCACTAAGGCCACCACTTAGCTATCCTTATAATAGGTATTTAATAAATACTTATTATCAAATATAGGAAGAAAAGTTAAGCATGTTTTTTAAAGTACTTAACACACATACAAAACATAAATATTTGTATTAAAGATAAAAATTCAACTGTATCCAAACTTAAATGTTGTTTCTTTTTATTTCACTCAACTAGGAACAAAAAACTCAAACCAGTGGTAATAACTACATTATTTCTTTTATTTTTATCTCTCCTTAGCATAGATCAATTTCTTAAAATCACCTACAGAAAAGACATCATAAGAAATAAATACCTTTATAATGACCTTATTAATTTCTTAAGAACTGGAAAACACTGTAAAATTTGGGAATTCTCAAATATCTGCCCAAAACCTGTAGCTCTTCTCACTGTAAATTAGGGGTAGGAAACCTACAGTCTGAGGGCCATAAAAGACCCTAGAAATCATTTGCTTAATCAATCAAAGGTGATGATGAGCTGGAAGCTGGATACAAAAACCTCCCACTGCTTGAATTCTTTAAACTGATAATTTTGTATGGCCCTTAAAAGATGTTATAAATATCCAAATGGTCCTTGACAGAAAAAAAAGGTTCCCCACCCCTGAGCTAAATGAAAATCTGAATATAAAATAAATTAAAATATCATACCTTTCACACTGTTTGCAGAAGTTAATTGAAACTTGTTTGGGGATCCCTTCACTAATGTCCACTTGTGTCCTCAAACAGGCTACACACATGTTGGCTGGATTGGGGGGGATAGGGACACCACACTCGCAGCACAAGCTTAAGTAAATGGAATAAAATTAAGCAAGTTTTAGATTTCTGAAATGGGACAGTGATAATACATCTTCCTAAGAGCTCAGGGTGCATTATAATAGTCTTAATTTGTATTTTGACCTTTTTTCTGATAACTCTTTCTCAAAAAAATTTATGTTGCCTTCATTATAGATTGGGAATGATTGAGAATAGCTACCTACAATCATATGTCAGGATGCTTCCCCTAAGATGTCAATCCAAGTGCAAAAATGTACTCAAAGGAAAAATTACTTAGGGAAAATAGTACTATATATCTAAGTTATCTTATTTATCATGTACTGTGTGTGTATTCACACATACATATATCTGTACATGTTTGCAGAAGGTATCCCTCATAAAAGTGTAAGCTTCTTGAGAAGAGTGGTATGTTTTGACTCTTTATATTTCCAATGTTTAGTGCTTGGTACACAGTAGGCACTTGATAAATATTTACTGAACTAAATTGTATAGGTAGCAGAGGTATAAAACCATATTTTATGTCGTCCCATTTTTGAGACTGGCAAACTGAGGTACAAACATTACTTGGACCATCCAAAGGTGCATTTAAAAGCCAGATGTAGAATTCAAACTCTGGTGCCAGACCTGGGAATGATACTGATCTGTTTCCTGATTAATAATAATTATTTAATACATTAATCTCGGCATTTTTAAATTCTGCTGTTTTCGTCCTATTTTTTTCCTGTTGTGGTCTCATTTTCCATACAGTCAAAAGTATCTGCATCTTCAGCAATGGGCAGAATCTTGGGCCTGAATAAGAAGTCTAAACCCCTGGTGCCCCAGTTCTCACTGCCAAACACTTTCCGAAAATGTCTGAAAAACTCTAAAGTGAGCATCGGACCAATGAGCACCCGAGCAGAAACCGTAAAGAGGAGGCTTGCCATCCCGGGCCCCCACCTGGCCGTGGCAGCCAATCCGGACCCACAGCAGACAAGCTCATCGCTCACTACGGAGACACTAGAAATTACTGATAGTTTGGTGCCCAAAGATTGCGCCAGGGAGGGCATATCCTGGGAACTGAGCAGGGAGCCCAGAGCCCGGACCCAGTGAAACAGACCAGGTGAAACTGACGGGGAAACTGACATGACAAAGTAACTCACACGCAGCCGGGGCTGCTCGCCGCCGGGCCCTTCAGATACTCCATGGTCCAGAGCGCCCTGAAAAAGGGAAAGGGGTGAAGCACACTCTTTGCCCCCCGGCTCCAAGAGACCCCCGCCCCTCTTCCCAGTCACGGTCCTCTAGCTCGCGCCACGCCCCGCGTGATTCCTCCCCCACTCCCACCCCCGGGCGCGGGCCGTTAGGACCCCCCCCCAGGAGTGACCCGAGGCCTCAGGAAGGGCCCGAGACGTCCCGCCAGGCCCTAGGTCTAGCTGCCAGCGCACGAGGGTTCTGGCCAGAGCTGGGCACCATGGAGTGGCCCCGGGCCTCAGTTTCCTCCTCCGTAAAACGTAGTAGGGCTCGATGGCCGAACCTCCGAGACTCCGAGACCCTACGACATCAGCGTCAGCTTTCTCCTCCTTAAGGGGAGAGGGGTCTCGTTCAGCTCGCGACCCATGACTCCTCGGCTCGGCCTTCAGCCCTAGGACCCCTGGCCCCGTCCCCGACCTCTTGATGCCTCAGTTTCCTACTCTGTAAGGGAAGATGAATCCCAGTCCCTCCCCCGCCCGACACTCCTGACCCACCGCCCTAGGGGACGAGTCACGGCCTGGAGCCCCCGCCCGTCCAGGAACTGCACCGCCCTGCCCCCCGTTCTTCCCCAGAACTGACCCCGATCCTTCACGGGTTCTACACACGCGGCACCGGCACCGCTGCTTCCGGGAAGAAGATCTCGCGAGAGCGTGCATGCGATCTTACGAGAGTCAAAGTCTGTGTTTTCTTAAAGGGGCAACTGTCAGAAAAAGAGAATGGAAAGAAAGGAGATAGTAGGGGAGATACAGGAGGGAGAAAGGGGTGTCTCCCTTTATAGTCAAGAGCCACACACTCCCCCAATCCTAAATTTAGTGGCTGCTACAAAGTCATCCCTAGCAAGAACCTCAGAGCTATTTGATGGATGAGAAAACAGAAGACCAGGGAACTGGAAGGGAATTTTTTTCTCTTTAAATACCGATCGGTTTTCTTTGCATCCACAGCATTTAGCTAGTATATCGTAGGTGCTTAATAAATGCTAATTTTACGTATTAAAGCTCTCCGCCACTTCCCAGTAACTTCTTGACATCTCCCAAGGAAGGCTTCCCTTAGAACAAATAAGAACAAACGGCAAATCAACCCATTTGTGTGTCTAAAATTGTTTGCCTAGGAACAGGAAACTGAGCGGATGCCCATCAGTTAGGGAATGGCTGAATAAGTTAGGTATATGAATGCTATGGAATATTACTGTTCTGTAAGAAAAGATCAGCAGGATGATTTCAGAAAGGCCTTGGAGAGACTTACATGAACTGATGCTCAGTGAAGTGAGAAGACAACAATGTACACAGCAGCAAGGTTATGTGATGATCAACTGTGATGAACTTGGTTCTTTTCAACGGTGAAATGGTTCCGACCAATTCCAATAGACTTGTCTACAGAACTTAATTGTATGAACAATGGTCATTGCACTGATTAGAATTCTGAAGTTTAAGTGACTTTTCCAGGGTCATTACAGATAAATGTGAGTGAAAGGGAGGTAGCCACTTCTTTAAGCCATTTTCTCTCTCTGAATTTAGGATTCTTTCCACCCCACCATCACACTGCCTCTCCAACAGCAAGAGAAGATTCAAGCAATACAATGTGATTTTAACAAATATATTAACATATATTTAATAAATAAAAAAATCAAGTCAAAAACACTTGCGTCCAGAGCATTGTAATTGTTAACAGGAAAAAGACTTTAGATAAGATAGAATACCAACCTTTTTTAGGCTTAAGGTATAGAAGGGAGATATTGCACCAACCCAGATAGTTACAATATAAAAATACTATACTAGGTATATGCTAGTATAGTATATTTAAAAAGGTCAGTCTGTTAGAGAAAAGTCCAAAAATGTTTTCAAAAATAAATTCTTTTAAGGCAGCATGTTGCCTTACATTTAGTGGTAGTATTGAATTGAATTAAAATCCAAGAATGGTCTTCAGGGACAGAATGATCAGAGAAATCTTCCCTGAGTATCTGACATTTGAGTTGAATTTCAAAGGATAAACTGGGATGAGCAGATAAAGGGGGTGCAGAGGTGAAGAATATTATAGCAAAGGGAACAGAAATGGAAAATCACTCAATGAATTGCAGAGCCATTAGGGGAAAAAAAAAATCCTTTTGGCTGGGAATGTCAGATGGAAAGGTAGGGTCAGGCCAGATTATGGGAGAGCCATTGAAAACAGAGTAAGCCTGTAACTGTAAGTATCCCACAGGCTCCTCCCCTGATTTCTGTTCCCTCTGCTATAATATTCTTCACCTCTGCACCCCCTTTATCTGCTCATCCCAGTTTATCCTTTGAAATTCAACTGGAAAGGTAGGGTCAGGCCAGATTATGGGAGAGCCATTGAAAACAGAGTAAGCCTGTAACTGTAAGTATCCCACAGGCTCCTCCCCTGGGTCCCTTCCTTCTCCCCTTCTATGCTACTTTACCAAGTGAACTCATCAGCTACCAGGGATTTAATTACCATCTCTGTGCTAACAATTCTCCCATCTATCTATCCTGTCCCAATCTCTCCTGATCTCCAATCCCACACCTCCAACTTCCTTTCAGACATTTCAAACTAGGTACTCATAGACATCTTAAACTCAACATGTCCAAAACTGAATGCAATCTATTTCTTCCTGAACCCTCCCCTCTCCTACCATCCTAATTACTGTGGAGGGCAACACCACCTCCCAGTCCTGCAGGGCTCCTAACCTAGGAATCATCCTAGACTTCTCATTCTCTCTCCTCTCCATATCCAAGTTGTTGCCAAAGCTTATCCATTTCACTATTACATCATCTCTTAAAGAATTCACATCTACAGCATTTACTGTATATTTCACCACTACAGCATCTCTTGTAAATTTCATCTCTACAGCATCTCTTGTAGATTCCACCTCTATATCATCTCTCATAGATTTCACAACTACATCATCGCTTGTGAATTTCACCTTTGTAGTATCTCTTGAAGATTTCACTACACTTCTTGTAAATTTCACCACTACAGAATCTCTTGTAGATTTCACCTCTATATCATCTCTTGTAGATTTCACCACTATATCATCTCTTGTAGATTTCACCTTTGTAGAATCTCTTGAAGATTTCATCTCTGGAGCATCTCCTGTAGATTTCACTGCTATACCAGCTCTTGTAAATTTCACCTCTGCCACATCTCTTGTAGATTCCACCTCTATATCATTTTTCATAGATTCACAAGGACATCATCTCTTGTGAATTTCACCTTTGCAGTATCTCTTAAAGATTTCACTACTATAGCATTTCTTGTAAATTTCACCACTAAGTATCTCTTGTAGATTTCATCTCTATAGCTTTTCTTGTAGATTTCACCTCTGCATCATCTCTTGTAAATTTCACCTTTGTAGAATCTCTTGAAGATTTCATTTCTGCAGCATCTCTTGTAGATTTCACTGCTACATCAGCTCTTGTAAATTTCACCTCTGTCACATTTGTTGTAGATTTCACCTCTGCCACATCTCTTGTGGATTTCATCTCTATAGCATCTCTCAGATTTGCTCCATTCTTTCCTCTGGCACTGCCCTCTCTTCATGCCATGCCTGGCCTACTGCAATAGCTACTAGTGGGGTCTGCCTGCTTCCAGTCTCATCCCACTCTAATCTGTCCTTTACTCAGCCACTAAAGTGATTTTTTTAAAACACAGATTCAACCAATTCATCCCTTTACTCAATAAACTTCAGTAGCTTCTTATTACCTCCAGAATCAAATAATAAAAAAAAATGCTGTTTGACATTCAAAGCCCTTCATAATCTGCCTCCTTTTTACAATAGTCTTAAATCTTACTGGTCACCATGTATTTTTTAATCCAGTGACACTGAACTCCTGCTTGTTCCATGACATGATGCTCCATCTCTCAGCTGGGCCATTTTCTCTGGCTGCCCCTCCTGTCTGGAATGCTCTCCATCTTTCTCTCTGACTACTGGCTTCCTTGGTTTCCTTTAAGTCCCATCAAAACTTCACCTTCTACAGGAAGCTTTCCCCAATCCTTCTAAATTCCAGAATTCTCTGTTAATTATGTCTTATTTGACATAGCTTGGTTGATCATATTTGTTTGCTTTTCTCCTCACATAGATTATTAATTCCTTAAGGGCAGATACTGTCTTTTGCCTCTTTTTCATATTATCATTGCTTAGTAGAGACTCAGACACTTAAAGGCACTTAAAGTTTACCGTCTGACCTCAGTTTTCCCATCTGTAGAATGAGGGAACTAGACTGCATGATTTCTGAAGTTCCTTTCAGCTCTAAATCTGTGAGCCTATGCATCTTTCCCATAAGATCTCACCAAAAAAAATTATGGCATAATATTTTATATTTGGAAATCTGTGTTCTCCTTATTTAGCTTAACCCCTGGTACCTGAAGAAAAAATTTGTCTTCTCTAAACTTTCTCCCAGAACATAGCACACAGAAGTTATTACTAAAGTTTTGCACAAATAAAATTGATGGTAAATACAGTGCTTGACATAGAGTAAATACTTAATAAGTATTGATTGATTAATATAGTTAGAATCAGAATTAAATATAGGAATGGAAAAAATTCTGATACCCAAAATATACAAGAGTTTACAAAAATCTAAAAAGTTTGTAACCATTCTCTAGTAGATAGATGGTCTATCTATTTTTCAAAAGAATTATAAATTATAAAAAAAATTGCCTGAAAACTGGTTCAAAATCACTAATAATCCTAAAAATACACATATTTTGATGCAACAAAGTAGCAAAGATGGTAAAATATGGGAAATCTCCTTTTTGTAAAGGCCATGGGGAGATGGGCACATTAATTCATTGCTGGTAAAGTTGGGAATTGATTTAATCATTTTGGAAAATAACTTGGAATTATGCAGAGCAAGTTACAAAATTATGCATAGCCTTTGCATCAGACATTCCACTACTGGGACTATCTCCCAAATAGGTTGTTGAAAGCAATAAAATGCTCACAAATAGAATTATTCATAACATTATTATGATAAAAAAAGGACAAAATATATGTTCAACGATTCAAGAATGGTTTAGATAAACTGTTCTATATGTATGGGAATATTATTGCAGAGTACTAAATGAGAAATTCAGAGAAACATGGGAATATATGTATGAAGTAATGCAGAATAAATAGACCAGAGTCAAAAAACAGTATACATGACTACAACAGTGTAAATAAAGTTGACCTTGAGAGGCAACAAAACTGGTTAATTGTGATAATCAACAGATCTCAAAAGTTAAGGACACAATTTTCTTATCTGTTAATAAATCTATAAATTGTGACCAAGGAATGTGTTTTGAAGCAAAACTTATCTGGGAAAATATTGGAAAGATACAATTGTATCAAAACAAAAAGTATTCACAAAGCTGAATAGTTTTGTAAAGTGGTAAAAAAAAATGCCCATAAATGCAGTATCATTTGCCAATCATTTGCCTAGGGTTAGAAGACCTTGAGTTATAAATATTAATGGTTTTGATCATGACAAACAAAAAAGCAAATAATTAAATTGTTTTCAAACAGTATTCATTTTTATGCTATATTATTATTTTCAAAGATTGAAGTGGTCTGAACTAATACATTGTTGGTGGAACTGTGAACGGATCCAACCATTCTGGAGAGTAATTTGGAGCTATGCTCAAAAAGTTATCAAACTGTGCATACCCTTTGACCCAGCAGTGTTTCTATTGGGCCTATATCCCAAAGAGATCTTAGAGGAGAGAAAGGGACCCACATGTGCAAGAATGTTTGTGGCAGCCCTTTTTGTAGTGGCTAGAAACTGGAAACTGAAGGGATGCCCATCAATTGGAGAGTGGCTGAATAAATCATGGTATATGAATGTTATGGAATATTATTGCTCTGTAAGAAATGACCAGCAGGACGATTTCAGAGAGGCCTGGAGAGACTTGTATAAGCTGATGCTGAGTGAAATGAGCAGAACCAGGAGATCATTATACACAGCAACAACAATATTACATGATGATCAATTCTGATGGACATGGCTCTCTGCAACAAAGAATTGTCTCAAACCAGTTCCAATTGTTCACTGAAGAAAACCATATACACCCAGAGAGAGGGATATGAAATATGGACCACAACATAACATTTTCATGCTCTCTATTGAGGTTTGCTTGCATTGTGTTGCCTTATTCTGATTTTCTTTTTTTTCTTGTAGATAGGATTTTTCTTGCACAATTTGTCAAGTATTTCAACATTATTAACATGTAGTGGACTTCCTGCCATCTAGGGGAGAGGAGGGGACTGGGGGTAAAAGTTGTAATGGTGAGCTTTGTAAAGATCAATGCTGGGGAACTACCCATACATATGTTATACAAATAAAAAGCTTTAATTTAAAAAAAAAGATTGAAATGGTCTGAAGAGGATACTCATCTGTACATTTTAGAAACCCTATTAATTTTTACAGGTTTACAGATAGATAACTTTGACTATATTAAGTTAAAAAGTTTTTGTACAAACAAAATCAATGCAGACAAGATTAGGAGGGAAGCAATAAATTGGGAAATCATCTTTACATTTAAAGGTTCTGATAAAGGTCTCATCTCTAAAATATATAGAGAATTGTCTCATATTTATAAAAATTCAAGCCATTCTCCAATCAATAAATGGTCAAAGGATATGAACAGACAATTTTCAGAGGATAAAATTAAAACTATTTATAGTCATATGAAAAGGTGCTCCAAATCACTATTGATCAGAGAAATGCAAATCAAGACAACCCTGAGATACCACTTCACACCTGTCAGATTGGCTAAAATGACAGGAAAAGTTAATGATGAATGTTGGAGGGGTTGTGGGAGGGCTGGGACACTGATGCATTGTTGGTGGAGCTGTGAACGGATACAGCCATTCTGGAGAACAATTTGGAGCTATGCTCAAAAAGTTATCAAACTGTGCATACCCTTTGACCCAGCAGCATTTCTATTGGGCTTATATCCCAAAGAAATGATAAAGGAAGGAAAAGGCCCCACATGTGCAAGAATGTTTGTGGCAGCCCTTTTTGTAGTGGCTAGAAACTGGAAATTGAGTGGATGCCCTTCAATTGGAGAATGGCTGAATAAATTATGGCATATGAATATTATGGAATATTATTGTTCTGTAAGAAATGACCAGCAAGATGATTTCAGAGAGGCCGGTAGAGACTTACATGAACTGATGCTGAGTGAAATGAGCAGAACCAGGAGATCATTATACACGGCAACAACAGTACTATATGACGATCAATTCTGATGGACATGGCTCTCTTCAACAATGAAATGTTTCAAACCACCTCCAATTGTTCGCTGAAGAAAGCCATATACACCCAGAGAGAGGGATGCGAAATGTGGACCACAACATAACATTCTCATACTCCTTGATTGATGTTTGCTTACATTGTGTTTCCTTTATCTGATATATCGTTTGTGTAGATAAGATTTTTCTTGCACAACAATGATAAGTTTGGAAATATGTATACATATATTCGATTTGCCAATATTTTAACATAATTAACATGTAGTGGATATCCTGCCATCTAGGGGAGGGGTGGGGAGTTGGGGGGAAAAATTTGTAACGGAAAGCTATGTAAGGGTTATTGTTGAAGAATTACCCACACATATGTTATGCAAATAAAATAAAATTTAAAAAAATTTTTACAGGTTTAATTTCCAAGGACAGTTGGGATAGCTGATTAGAGTAAAATCTGATTATTTGTAATTCATACTAATAGATGGAAGGGCAAGGGGAGGGTAGGAACTGATGGGGATTACTGAAAAATCTAGAATTTAATCAGCAAGTTTTTATTATGCAGTTTTATAACTTTCAAGGACTCAAAATAATGATTGTCTAGCATAGCTTTTACTACCATGTTTTAATAAATAAATAATGGTGGATTGCAACTGGTACATTAAATGTATATCAATTGAGTAAGTTGGTACAGTGGAAAGAACTGTGAAGTGGGCCAAGTATTAGAGTCAGTTGTTCTGGATTTAAATTTTGACTCTCCAATGCTTACTACTTATTATAACTGTTGATATAACTTACCTCCTTAGTTCACAGTTTCTTCTGGAAACTGAAAGGAATTAAACTAGATGGTCTCTATGGTTCCTTCCAGCTCTAAATAAAAAACCCCAAGGAGGCTTCCAAAGTACTTGAAAAGTTTATTTTCCAGTATTTTGAACACTGCCCCATAATACAATATTAATTAGTAATATGAAAACATCACTTTCTATGAGTATATATCCCAAAATTGGATACCAGAATGCTTAAAGAGTTCTTTAACAAGATTTTACTGTTGTTCTTGGTGAAAATTATCGGGGCAGCTAGGTGGCGCAGTGGATAGAGCACCAGCCCTGAATTCAGGAGGACCTGAGTTCAAATCTGATCTCATATACTTAACATTCTCTAGCTGTGTGATCCTGGGCAAGTCATTTAACCTCAATTGCCTCAGCAAAAAAAAAAAGAAAAAGAAAATTATCACTGACTGATGACAAAGTGTTGGAGTGTTTTGAATTTTAAAAAGGGGGGGAGGAAGAGAGAAAATATTTTCTAAAAATAGCGTTCATTGGTTCCAAGGGCTGCCAAAAGAAAAAGCAATGAAAATTAATCTCATAAGACATTTTCAAGAGAAAACATTCATTGGTAATTTAAGCAATGTTCTCCTGATGCACCTCTTTACAGATGACATTGAGTTTATGGCATCAAATAAAATCCGTCAAGGAGTCAGTCTAATATTACAAGAAAACAAAACTGAGTAGATGAACAATGCTTATTGTTGTTTGATGGATAGACCACTGAATTAATTTGCTGGTACATATATATTGGGCAGCTAAGTAGTGTATTGGGTAAGGTGCTAGGCCCAGAGTCAGACACTTCCTATCTGTTACACTGGGCAATTCATTTAACTGTTTGCCTCAGTTTCCTCACCTGTAAAATGAGCTGGAGAAGGAAATGCCAAACCCCTTCAGTGTCTTTGCCAAAAAAAACTCCAAATGGAGTCACAAAGAGTTAAACATAACTGAGCAACAAATAACAATATATATCTTAGAGAGTCCCTGTAACTGGACAATTGAATTAAAGAGGGAATTGAGAGCTGGCTGGATCACATTTGAGATATTTCAGTGAATTTTTTCTTTTAATAAATATATAATACAAAATTTTAATTAAAAAACATCATTTCTACATTCACAAGATTCCCTACATCTGCCTCCTTCTCTCCAATTACACATTACCTCTTACCTAGATATTGCAAGAGAATTCTAATTCCTGTTTTAAATTTCCTCTCCACTCCAGCACATCCTACACACAGCTAGAAAAGTAATTTTCCTTAAACATAGGTTTGATCATGTGATTTCCCTTCAGCTCCACTAGCTTCCTGTTATTAATTCAAAGATACAAGATACAAATTCCTTCTGTTTATTAATAATATGCAATATTTGTATAGCACTTGAGGGTTTGTAAAGGGCTTTGTAAATATTATTTAATTTTATCTCACCCACAACCCTAGAAGTAAGATGCTATTGTTATTTCCATTTAATAGATGAAAAAAACCAAGGTAGAAAGAGTTTAAATGACTTGCTCAGGATCACACAGCTAAGTAATCAGGTCCAGTGATTAAATCCCTGTGCAACGTTGCTATGTCTTATTTTAAAATCCCATATAATTTGGTCCCAACACAACTCTCCAGCTGCAATGGACATTGATCCTCCTCTGAATCCAGTCACATCTGCCTCTTCTCTTCTTCCTACTCAAAACTCCATTTCCCATCTCTTTGCTTTTGTACTGGCATCCCCCATTCTTATAATGGGGACTGCCTTCTTACCCCTACCTCCTGAAGTTTCTCCCTTCCTTTAAAATGGAGGTTCCATCTTCTACAGGAACCTTTTTCTGATTCTATCAACTGCTAGTGTTCTCCCTTCTAAACTGCCTTGGATTCAGCTACTTTGTATATATTTATGTCTATTAGCTTCATGTTCATTATTTATATAATCTGTGTACTTATTATTCAGAATTAGAATTTTCTTTTAGAAAATAACTGTAGAATATGAGAATTAGAATATAAGCTTCTTTTTAGTAGGGAATATTCCTTTGTATTTGCATTTCTAGCACCTAGAACCTGTCATGTAGTAGGTGCTTAATAAATACTCATTGGTAGAGTGAGTATGAACAATGCAAGATATCAGAAAAGCCTGGAAAGACTAACATGAACTGATGCTGAGTGAAGTGAGCAGAACCAAGAGTTGCACGCAATAACAGCAAGACTGTGTGATGATCAACTTTGATAGACTTAGCTCTTCTCAACAGTTCGTTGATTTAAGACAATTCCAATAAACTTGGGATAGAAAATGCCATCTGCAACCAAAGAGAGAACTATGATACTGAATGCAGATAGAAACATCATATTTTCACCTTTTTTTCCATTTATTTGCTTTTTCTCTCTTGTGGTTTTACCCTTTTGTTCTGATTTTTCTCTCACAACATGACTAATATGGAAATATATTTTAAATGATTGCACACATATAACCTGTAACAGATTGCTTGCTGTCTTGGAGAGGGAGAGGTAAGAGAGGGAAAAAGGGAATTTTGGAACTCAAAATCTTACCAAAAAAATGAATGTTGAAAGTTATGTTTACATGTAATTGAAAAAATAAAATAAAATACTATTAAATAAAAAAAAGTAAAACATCTCCATAATGACTTTCAGGTACAAAGTGACTGAGAAGTGGATGGGACAGTCATGTTGCTGAGTGGCTAATAGATGGTTGTGCTAGCACGGGTGAAATTTCAAAAGAAGCAGGATACCACTACCACCCCCCAACCCTTTGGGTAAGTCCCTTCTCTATGGAGAGGAGATAAGCTTTCCCATGACAAGGGAGCCTGGATTGATGGCTTTCATGGTATTTTTCCTCCAGTTCCTTCCAGAGCACTGGGCATATGCTTTATCTCCCACCCAGCCTCTTAGAGCATCACCTTCTTGGTAAATGTTTATTGGACAATCTGCAGACCATAACAAGGCATTGATAAACATTTATAAATAGAAAATACAGAACATGTCACCCACCATTGAGTCAGTCATTCTAGGATCCCTGAATCAGTATCAGGACTTTTGGCTAATGAACTGAGTCCTAGGGATGCCAATGAAGCATCTTTTTTGTGGGTAACCACTGCAGGCTGACTCCATCAGCTGCCCCATTGTTATGGTCTCCATCCAATAATCTCCAATCCACTGTATGGAGTAAACAATCGAAATAATGGACTTAGTTTAGCAGAAAAACGGATTTGGGTTCAATGAATCCTTGGCTACATTCATTGAGTTCTCACAGAAACTTCCAAGAAAATAAGTGGCGGCCCAAAAAATGATTTTTATTCATGAGCTGTTGTCATGCAGTCACAAACTCTCAGTCCCCATGCAAGAAATACATCTAGCTTTAAGTACTTTGGTTTCCTATTCCAGGAAAGACCAGACCCATTTTCTTCCTAGAACTATAATGGCAAGGAATTGAAGAAATTCAGGAATATTTCAATAATAAATAGCAGCTACTCTGACTTGATGACAAATATTGTCACATGCTATACTCCAAAGGGCAATCTCCATCCTGCAGGAGAAATGACTAATAGCCTTGAGTTTCACTGCAAAAAGGCTGCTGACAATGTCTTAACCTTTCAGCAGAGATCTGTGCCCAGAGGACAATATATTCTAGCTTCATGAAAAGTTTTTGGATGTAAAATAAAAAAGGAATTTTTTAAAAAGACAGATAATTTTGTGGATAGATTTCCAGGCCTGGAGGCAGGAAGACTCATCTTCCTGAGTTCAAATGTGGCTTCAGACCCTTACAAGCTTTGACCATATGCAAGTCACTTAACTATTTTTTTTTTGCTTTAATTTGCTTATCTGTAAAATCAGCTGGAGAAAGAATAACAAATCATTCTAGTGTCTCTGCCAAGAAAACCACAAATGGGGTTATGAAGAGTCAGACATGGCTAAAAACTAAACAATGACAAAAATGTTAGAATACACCTTTTAAAAAAACTATGGAAAATAAATTTATAGATTCATATGCAATCCTTTTTTATTCTTCTTATGCTGAAATGTATGCATTTGTTGATGAATATTCAAAAAGCAATAAAAAAGATTTTTAAAAGTTTCTGAATGTTGCCAATAGAGAATCCCAGATCAAATATTTTCAGGCAGGTAGGTGCCACAGTGTTTAGGATGTTGGGTCTTGAGTCAGAAATATCTCAATTCAAATGTAGCCTCAGACACTTCAGTAGCTATATGGTCCTAAAGAAGTTACTTAACTTGTTTACCTCTATTCTCTCTTCTGTAATATGGAGATAATAATAGCATGCACCTTACAGGGTGGTTGTGAGAATCAAAGGGAATTATATTCATACAGGGCTTTGGAAGTCTGTCATTATTAACATTTCCTTATGATGAAGGAATTCTAAATACTACCATTTAAAAAAGATTATTCTTTTGTGTCTGATAAATCAGAATAGAAAACAGGAAAATTAGTATCAACATTGTGCCTACTATGTGCCAAGCACTTTGTTAAATGCTTTACCAATATTATCTAGTTTGAGCTTCCCAACAATACCTGGAAGTATGTGCTATTTCCCCCATTTTATGGAAAACAGACAAATAGAGGTATAATAATTTTTTTCCAGGGTCATCTAGCTAGTAAGTATCTGAGGTTGAATTTTAATTCATGTCTTCCTGACTCCACTGAGTCATGTAGTTTCCTAGATCAGATTGAAAGAGTATGTCGGACAGCAATGGGTATTAAACAAGAGAAAACTCAAAGATGATTAGAATCACAGAATTATAGAATTTGAAGGGACTTTTCTAGTCCAGGGCTTCTTAACTTTATTTGTTAATATTCCTAGACTATGAACTCCTTCTCAAAATAAAATTTTTAAATGAAAATAAGAAATATAAAAGTTTATAAAGGAAATCAGTTATATGGAAATGTAGTTGTTGTTTTTTTTTTTTAATTTTGTATCAATACCCTAGGGAAATGGTCTATAATTTTCTTTTTCTGTTTTGGTTCTTCCTGGTTTAGGTATGAGCACATTTGTGTTATAAAAGGAATTTGGTAGAACTCCTTTGTCCATTTTCCCAAATAGTTTACATAGTATTGAAATTAACAGTTTTAAATATTTGGTAGAATTCATTTGTAAATCCACCTGGCTGTGGGGATTTTGCTTAGGAAATTCATTGATGATTTGTTCAATTACTTTTTATAAGTATTCTAGTTCCTCTTCTGTCAATCTAGGCAATATATATTTTGTAAATTTCATCCATTTCATTTAGATTATCAGATTTACGGGTATGTAATTGGGCAAAATAGTTCCTTCTTCACTAGTGGTAAATTCACCCTTTTCATTTTTAATATTAGTAAATTTGGTTTTGGGTTTTTTAAATCAAATTAACCAAAATTTTATCTATTTTTTCCACAAACCAGTTCTTAGTTTTATTAATTCAATAGTTTTCTTACTTTCAATATTATTCATCTCTCCTTTAATTTTCAGGATTTTCAATTTAGTGTTTAATTGGGGATTTTTAATTTGTTCTATTTCTAGCTTTAGAAATGTAGTTATCAATGTATTTTTTTAAAAGTTCATGAACCCTAGGTCAAGGCCTGGTCTAGTCCACCAGAAATAATCAAGAATCCTCAGCATTTAAACCAACCTTCATTTGAAGATCTTGGGTATAAAGGGAATCAGTGCCTATTGAGGCAATTCATTTCACTTTTGGACAGCTCTCTTTATTATCAAATTTGTTCTGATACTGAACCCAAATCTGCCCCTTAGCCCTTTCTACCCAGTGCTTTGAGGTCTACAGTGTGGGATCAAGCATAAAGATTCTAATTCTTTTCCATGTGACAACTCTTTAAATAAGGAAAGATAATGATCACATCTTCCTGAAATCTCCTTTTCTTTCCAGTTAAACACTCAGTTTTTTCAACTGACACATCTAAAGAATTATGGTCCTCTCATGACTCCTGCTGCCCTTTCTATATGTGTTTCAGGTTGCCAATCAATGTCTTCCCCAAAAAACTGAAAACAATATTCTAGTTGTGGCTGGATCAGGGCAGAAAATAGCAGACATTTTATTATTAATGATTTCCTTATTTAGACAAGTGTTCAAATAGCTGTTTTATTCTTGTTGTCCTGCCACCACCAAATGATTCAAAATTCAAATTTTTCCTATATTTCTTTGTTTAAATGTCATATGAGTATGAATCATCTCTCCCAAGTGATTTATGAACCATGGTTGTAGATAAAAGATTACTTTTGAAGTATCTTAGTAGGGTCAGGAGTTTTTCTAAACAACACTTGGTATAGAAAAAGATCTGGAGATTTTTCTGGGTTGAAAGTTCACTACAAGTCAACAATATAATGCCATCTTTTTTTTTTTAACCAAACCTGTGATTTCACTGATGCAAGGGAGCGCCAGTGAGGAACTTCTACCAATAGATCAATAAGCATTTATTAAACACTTACTGTGTATCAGGGAAGGTGCATAAGTGCAGTTCCCATATAACTCTGAGATCTAAAATCTTCAGCAGTTAAACTGTGCAGTGAAGTGAGCATGAGACCTGGAGTTAGGAAGACTGGCATTGCAATCCCACTTCAGACATTTAGCTGTGTGACCCTGGGCAAACCATTTAACCTCAATTTTCTCATCTCTAAAGTGGGGGTGATAATAACAGCACCTATTTCACAAGGTTATTGTGAGGATCTAATGCAATCATAAATGTCAAGCACTTTGGGAATCTTGAAATTACATAAATGTTAGCTATTAAATGACTCATTCAATGTCACCCAAGCAGTTTGAGTGAGAGGCAGGACCCAAATCTTCCTGATTCTCTCCACCATACCACACTACCCTTAAGGTTACCTTAGGTCATATGTTATATACTTACTGAAGACCATAATAAATCTTGTTGACTGACTGGTTACTTGAATGATTATTTAACTTGGGCATGTTTCAGTGTCTTAGGGGAGGGGCCAAAGAGAATCCTTGATAAGTGTCTGAACTTACAAAATGCAAATTCAGGTTTGCTGACAGGAAAAATTTCCTAATCTTTCAATCTATCCAAAGATCAAATGAATTCCAATTGGCTTTAACCAACCACCCAATCAGCAGGCACTCATTGAGTGTCTGCCTCTTTCCGAGCCCTGTCCTAGGTGCTAAAAAGGGATGAGTTCCTCCTCACTGGAAGTCTTCAAGCAACGGAGGGATAGTGATTTGTTGCATACATCATAGACGGTATTCTTTCCCACATAGGATTAGACTATATAATCATTGAAGTCCCTTTCTACTCTGAAATTCTGGGGTTCTGCATATGTTTAAGGCCAGAGGTATTCATCCATCAATCTGCATTTCTCTATCAAGAGAGGAGTGAGTTTCTTTCTTGAGTTCTTGCAGGGAAAATTCTCTACATTCATCTCAAGTAATTATCCAGTCATACTCACTGAAGAATTTCCATTTATCCTTAAACCAAATTTCACTAAGTCACTTGCAAAGAAAGGGCAGTCTAGGACAAAATGCCTTCCATAAAAATTTATGAAACATGAAATGGGCTGTAATAGTAAACCAACATACCCGAACAAAAGAGTTTTCATGAAGTCGTTTACCATTGTATCATTGATGGTATTTTGGCATGCTGGAAATTGCATAGAATGTTGCATCCAGAAAGTATTCTCAAATCATTCAATGCCCATGTGGAAATAGAGGAGGACACAAATGTTGTTGCATGGACACTCATTATTTCTGTTGAAGATTTCCATCTACACCTTGTAACAATAAATGGACATTTTGTTCCAGCAGAAAGTTCTATTTTACCTCTTCTTTTTACTCCCAGCTTTCTGACCCTGCTTTTACCATTCACTGAGTCATTTAATCATTTCCTGAAAAGGTTTTCCTTCCTGTTTTTATTTCATTAGAGTATGTTTTCCTCCCCTAAATCCCAGCCCATGGAAACTGCTATTATTTTAATTTTGTTTTAATTTTTATTCATTTTGAACTTGAACATAAAAAAGAACATTGCCCTGTCTGCAATATAACATAAAAAGAGAATTCAGTATAAAAGCATGAATTTCTATTTACTACTATTTACTTTTTTTAAAAAAACTGTAATAAATAGTACACATTATTTTCAAAGCTAACTTGCTTTTTTGTGCTTCCTTCTAAATTTTCTTTTGTTTTCTTCTGTGAGCTTTTTTTTCTCCCACCCTCCCCAACCCACCTTGGGGAAAACTACCATTAGATATAAATGTGTGTGTGTGTGTGTGTGTGTGTGTGTGTGTGTGTAGATACATACATAGATAGATAGATAAAACCATATTACAAATACTTCCATTTATCAGTTCTTTCTCTGGATCTGAATAGAATTTTATTTCCTAGGTCCTTTGGTAGCCAATTAATATTCACAATACTCAGAATGACTTAGTCATTCCAAATTGTCCTTAGAACAATATAGTACAACATTCTCTTGGTTTTGTTCATTTGCTTTTGTGTTTTTAAAGCAATCAAATCTGCTGAAAGATAGCAGCTGTTGTTAAAATTGAATTCCAAGAATCAGTAAGACAGGAAGAAATGAAATAGGAACTGGTGATTTCTTTGTATTAGATGACTTCTAATGTCTTTTCTGGGTTTAACTCTAAGATTCTGTTAAACTTACTTTGTGACAGAACTTAGCTTAGGTAGGACCTTACCATTAGAAAAGGTCAACATCTTTTTAACTTTGCTTCAATAATTAATTGCTACTGCTATGTTAAATTTTAAAAAGTGGAAGCATAAAATGAATGACATAATTTTCATAGAATCTCAGAATAAGCTTATTGGAGTCTTGTTCCATGTTCCAATATATGCATCTCATATGCTCTGGAACTTTTAAGGATCTGTGATGATATAGGATATGAGACCTCCCTCGACAAACACAGAATCCAGTCCCACTGAGAATCATAGAATTATAGAATCTAAGAGCTGGAAAGAACCACAATGGCCATGGATTTGATAGGTGAACTGCTTGTTTTCTTTTTTCTTTTTCTCTTTTTTTTTTTTTTTTTGCAAGGCAATTGGGGTTAAGTGACTTGCTCAGAGTCACAAAGCTCGTAAGTGTTAAGTGCCTGAGGTCAGATTTGAACTCAGATCCTCCTGACTTCAGAGCCAGTGCTCTATCTATTGTGCCATCTAGCTGCCCCTGAGCTGGTTGTTTTCAAGAACTGTGACCAACATAAATCCATCATGCTGGGGGCAACCTGGTAATGAGCGTCTTTGATCTTAGCTGGGATACTCCTTGTATTATTATTATTAATCAACCAATCAATAAGCATTTATTAAACACCTAATATAGGCCAAGCGTTATTGACATTGTCTTCTTAGATAATGAGCATATTACAAATTGCCTAGCTACTACTATTAACATGTTTAGCTTGTTGAATTTGCCCTAAATTCACTTCAATGAAATTGCCTTTGGCAGCACACAGTTGACAAAACAAAATGGAAAGACACTGGAGAAGGACTTCAGTGCAAAATTTCTCTAATAATCCATATTAAATAAGTAAATTTTCTCAATTATATTTTAATTGAAATTCTCAGTTTAGGACCTTCTCTGTTTACTGATATGACCTTCTCTTCAATTCCAAACATATTTTACCTATCTGGTCAATTTTTCATTCAGAAAAAAAGTTTGTTTTATGTGATAAATAGATAGTTAGAATAAGACCTCTGATTTTATTGGTATAGGGAGTTCTGAATGAAGAAACTTTTCTATCATTGCAGGCCAACACATATTCTACAACTTATCTTAAAAAACACTAAGAAATTAAATGTGCTAAAAGGTCACACAGTCATACGTATCAAAGGCAAAACTTGAATCCAGGTCTTTCTATCCCTGAGATCAGCTATGTATCCATTTTAAAACACTGATTAGTTCACTTCAAATTAAATTACTAAATATTCATTGAGAGTCTACTCTATATGTAAGTAGACAATGCCTTCTATATGTAAAGGCATTGTGCTTGAAGCATAGGAATAGATTCAGTTTGGGGAGCTCATTTAATCATCTGGCCACCTACTCCAACTTTCCTATTTTATGGAGGAGAAAATGAGAGTCTACAGAAATGACTTACAGACTCCCAGAAAAATAGATTTAGAGCTAGAAGGATCCTCGGTCAACCAAATCACACATCTTATGCCAAAATTGTGCTTTACCCTGGGCATACAAAAGGAGGTAAGAAGGACTTCATGCTCTGGGAATCACATTCTAATGGGAAAAGTCAACATGTAAATTCCTAGGTAGGTACATGACATATATATGGAATAGATGGGAAGTCATCTCAGAGGGGAAGATACTAGCAATTGAAGGGAAGGGAGAATATCCTTTGACTTGATTTTATAACATGCTGGGGCTTTTTTTCTTTTAAGTAGTATTTTTTAATTACACATAAAGACAATTTTGACATTCATTTTTATATGAAATTTTAAATTCCCAATTCTCTTCCTCTCTCTCCCCTTTTTTTCTCTCCTCCTTAAGATGGTGAGCAATTTGATATAGGTTCTATAAGCACAATCATGTAAAACATCAATTTACTGCTTTCAGGAAATTCAAGTCAAAATTGCTGCTTTTATCTGGATTGTGGGTTTTGTTGTTGTTCAACTGTATCTGACCCTTCATGAGCCAGTGGACTGTCCTGTCCATGGGTTTTTCTTGGCGAAGATACTAGAGTGGTTTTCCTGTTCCTTCTTCAACTCATTTTGCAAATGAGGAAACTGAGGCAACCAGATTAAGTGACTTTCCCAGAATCACAAAATTAGCAAGTGTCTAAGACTGGATTTGAACTCAGGTCTTCCTAACTGCAGTCCCAGTGCTCTATCCACTCTGGCACTACCTAGCTGCCTCCTAGGCAAACAGAAATTAAGTTTCTTGCCCAAAGTCACAATGGACTAAGAGTAGAGAAAGTCAAAATATAGCCATTCAAGACTTGAATGAAAAGGCAACAGATAACAGTAAATAACTCTCCATGAATATAGATTTTATTTTTAGGTAAAGTCAAGAAAAGTTATAGAAAAGAAAAAAACCAACTCATGAGAATATAATTATCCCTTCTAATTTCTTTCACATTTCTAAAAAGGGGAAGGGGGATTGAAGAGAACACCAACACTGTGTCAAATGTTGGGTCTATCACTTACAATTTGAATGTGATCTTGGGTAATCTGAGTCCCAAGTTGTTCCTTCCTGAAAAAATGAGGGGATTCTATTATTTGATCTCTAACCTCAAGTCTATGATTCTACATAAAGCACAGAAGATAAGCCCATTGTGATCTTAAGCACCAAGGACAGCTTCTGGTAGCTCAAAAAGAGGCTTAACAAATTTTGTTTCAGTGGGATCCAACCCTTTACAACCCCATTTGGGGTTTTCTTAACAAAAAATACTGTAGTAGTTTGCCATTTCCTTCTCCAGGTCATCTTACAGATGAGGAAACTGAGGCAAAACTAGTGCCAGGCCTAGTGCTCTATCCACAGTGCCATTTGGCTGCTCCTAATGTCCCTGAGCTTAAAAAAAACACTTATTTAATGGGTTGGTTGCATAGGTAGAGATGGTATGATTCTCCTTGGCCATTAGATGATATTTAAAGCAGGACCTGAACTTCCACTAGAGGGCATCACTTCCCTATTTTGAGCATTTTAAAATTAAGGTAAACTACTTTTCAGCTCAACCTTTTCAAAACAAAAGAACCATATAATTAAAAAGACCCAGAGTAGAACAAAAATAAACCCTTGATTTTAGGCAATACCACATTTCTATGGCAAAATAACAAATTATCTTATGACTGAAGATCTCATTTCAGTCCAAAAAATATAAATTGAGAGTCAAGTGTAGAGTTGGGTGTTGTGGAAGATCACAAAGTAAAACATAGCACAGGAAAAGTAACAATAATAATAACTCATTTATAAACACTTTAAAGCACTTTCCTTACAATAACCTTGTAAAATATTGTAAATTGTATGCCCATTTTATAAATGAGGAACATAAAGCAACTTGCCAAGGATCACACAACTAGCTAGCTTTAGGGTATTGTTTCAGACTGATTTGTCCACTGGCCAAATCCTGCATTCTTTCCATAAGGACTTTGCTACAATTTCCCAAGAGCCCCTTTGCTTCCTCCTATGCAATTCTAATTCCATTCATTTTCCACTTTCAGGGCAGCAAATTTGTGTGTGTGTGTGTGTGTGTGTGTGTGTCACACACACAAATACGTGCACACACATATAGGGAAGGAGAGGAAAAAGGAAGGAGGAGAGACTGAAAGAAGGGAATGGAAGGAATGAGAGAGAGAGACAAAGGGAGAGACAGAGAGATATAGACAGACAGATAGAGACAGAGACAGAGGGAGAGAGATAAAAAGAGAGAAGGAAGAAGAGTTAACAGGAAAGAGAAGAATAAGAGCAAAAAAGGGAACGGGGAAGAAAAAGAAGAGGGGGAGAAGGAGAGACATGAAAACAGGAAGGGAGGAAGAGAAAAGGAAAAGGAGGAAGACATAAAGAGAGGGAGGATTGGGGAAGATAGAAAAAGGAAGAGAGGAGAAGAAGAGGCTGTGGTCAGAAACTTGAATTTCAAAGGTCAAGATTCTGGCATCTTGGCATCTTAGAGAGAATATAGTTTCATGAGCTAGTAAGTTCAAAGGTATGACCACATACCACTATACACTCCTCAGATTGACTAAGATGAGAGGAAAACATAGTGATAAATGGTGGAGGGGATGTGGGAAAACTGGGACACTAATACATTGTTGATGGAGTTGTAAACTGATCCAACCATTCTGGAGAACAATATGGAACTATGTCCAAGGGATTATCAAACTGCCAGGTCTGGATCCCATAATAAGAAAAGGGAAAGGGTAAAAATGTTCGTAGCAGCCCTTTTTGTGGTAGAAAAAAGCTGGAAAGTGAGTGGATGCTCATCAGTTGGAGAATGGCTGAATAAATTATGGTATATGAATATTATGGAATATTATTGCTCTGTAAGAAACGACCAACAGGAGGATTTCAGAGAGGCCTGGAGGAGGGACTTGCATGAACTGATGCTGAGTGAAACGAGCAGAACCAGGAGAACATTGTACACAGCAACAGTAACATTATGTGATGATCAATTTTTTTTTTGCTTTTTGCTGAGACAATTGGGATTAAGTGACTTGCCCAGGGTCACACAGCTAGGAAGTGTTAAGTGTCTGAGGCCAGGTGATGATCAGCTTTGATGAACTTGGTTCTTTTCAACAATGAGATGATTCGAGCCAGTTCCAATAGTCTTGTGATGGAAAGGGCCGTCTGCACCCAGAGAGAGGATATGGGGACTGAATGTGGATCACAACATACTATTTCTATCTTTTTTGTTGTTGCTTGCTTTTTTCCTTTCTCACTTTTTTCCTTTTTGATCTGATTTTTCTTGTGCATAAATATGTATAGAAGAATTGCACATGTTTAACCTATATTGGATTACTTGCTGTCTAGGGGAGAGGGTATAGGGAATGGAGGGAGAAAATTTTGGAACACCAGGTTTTGCAAGGCCGAATGTTGAAAATTACCTTTGTATGTATTTTGAAATTTTTTCATTTAAGCTAGTATTTAAAAAGCTAGCATTTAAAAAAAAAAAAGGTGTGACCATGTCAGTCTATGGCTAAAGTGAGATGGAAAAATTAGTCACCAGAGTTCAGAATGCCTAGGAATTGTATAATTTGGGTGTATCGAAATAAAGATGTGATAGAGAATCCCCTTTCAGCTCAAAGCTCTACATTCATTCCTACCATTGATGGGACATGGAGGTTGCCTTGGTTTTCCCAAGGAAAAAGTGTGTGATGTATAGAAAATATTCTCCAGAATCTATTCCTTTAGAGGAAATTTACCTTGGCTTTATCACTATTGCCCAAATAGAATTCAGACTCTGAAATTATACTTGAGGTGACCTGAGCCCACGATGACTATATTTTCAAAACCAAAAATTGAGGCACATGGCCTAACAAAGTATATTGCTTTTGGAAAGCCACATTAAAAATGCACTTTATTTTCTTGAAATCTCCTAATCTGACATGTCTCAATTCTGTAATCACCCCCAACATAATTTTTTTTACTTCCTTGTTAAGAAGGAGAGATGAGCTACCCACCAAAAAATCATAACCCCTGGATTTTGAATTGGAAGGGATAACCCTTCTGAACTGCTCATTTTATAGAGAAGTAAATTGAGTCCTAGAAAGGTGAAAGATTCCCTTTAGCTCTTAAGGCAACAAAAGACATGATCTGTTGATCCATAATTCATCCCCATGATGCACTGGGCATGCTGGGGTCCAGACCTGTGATTTCATTGGAGTAAAGAACAACCAGTGAGTAAACTCTCTTTACCAATGTTGATACCTATTCTGAAACTTATAGCCCTAGAGAGGGGCCAGTTTTGAGAAGTTATTTAACTTACCCAGTGTCATTAAGCCAATATATATGGGACTCAAACCTGGCTTCCAGGCTTCCAGCCTGACTAGATCTATAGCCACTGTGTCATGATGCCCCTCATTCATTCTACAAATTGAGAATATGCACAAGTAGCAAAGAACCTTATGATCACATAGGAGAATGCCATTAAAATGGGGAAATCTTCAAAATTGAAAATGTCTTTCCTCTGCTGAAAAGTATATACTCATCATTAGACTCCTTCCTAACCCAAGTCTCTTCATAAAAGTTTAAGAAACAAAGACATGTGAATGAAATGTCAAAGACAGTGTTTTCAAAGTTTTACATATAAATTTCCCAGAGGCTTCTGATTTTGATGTTGTCTTTCTTCTCAGTTAACTTAAGAATTTATGGAAATATCTCTAGCTGGAAATTCAGAGAATTAATAAAATTAGGACTTGTAGAAAGGGGGAAAAAAGAAACTCCTCACTAGAAAAAAATTAAAAACCAAACTTAAAAGGTTTATCTTCCATGACATCTTTCCTAAGCTCAGGGAGAGGGCTCTTCTCCACCTGCTCCTCAAATTCTAGGATCTCAATAATACTTTGTTCTGTACTGCTTCAATGCACTTATAATGAATTATTCTATAGAATGTACATTATTCATCTCATGTTCAAGTCAAATCCCCCATTGGACTGTAAGTTCCATCATGGCAGAGATTGTGTCATCCAAAATTGTCTCTTCCATAGCTTCTAGTACAATTCATGGAGATAAGAGTAGACATTCAATAAGTATTAAACTCAGTTGAATTGGTTGAAGGAAATTAAGTTTTTTAGGTTAGAGAAGAGGAGATTCAGGGAAGGGGGGCTGATAATTGTGTTTGAGTACTTGAAGCATGGAAATTGCAAAGAGCCATATTTAAGCTTGATGCCATAAAAAACATCCTACCAATGGGAGCTGTCCCAAAGTGGATTGAGCAGTTTCCAGAGGTGGTAGGTCTCTACTTCAAGCAGAGCTTGATGATTTAAGGGGACAGACTTAGATCATTGCTTAAAAATCTCTAATTCTGTAATCCTGTTATCACAGAAGCAACTTGATTAAATTACTCAATCAAATTGTAAACTAGGTAGAGTGAAATCTCCTTAACTTGAGAGGATTAAAGTACTTTGATCATTGCATGAGGACACATCAAATATCCTGTGATGGGTTAAAAGAATTGGGCAAAACTCCAGGGCCATGTAAAGCATGACAAGTCACTTTGGAATCACCTATACCAGCAATGGGCCAATGAAGTGATGGTCAAATCCAGTGATGAAAGATCTGAGAGACAAAATTGCCAAGGTGGAGGTAGGTGAGAGGGGTTTATTTCCTCCTCTATTGACCCAATGAAGATATTATGAAGGTGAGGTAGGTGAGAGGGGTCAAATCCAGTGATGAAGGATCTGAGAGACAAAATTGCCAAGGTGGAGGTAGGAGAGAAGAGTTTATTTCCTCCTCTATTGACCCAATGAAGATATTATGAATGTTGACAGTTAAGATGTGGAGTTCCCATCAGCATTTATAGCTGTCTTAAGAGCAGTAGTGGCTAATGGCAACTTCTACATTGGGAACTAAAGTCATGCTAAGAAGAAACTGAGGAAAGGTAGCTTTAGGACTTTACCGGGGCACCAGTCCTTAGAGCCTGGCAGAGAACTATTCCCTAAGGGGATGTCATAAGAACTTCATGAGAGGATAAAAGGACTTAGAATCAAAAGAAGTAGTGAATTTGGCTATATATGATCACGAAGTTCGATACTACTCTCCCCAGGGACCTTGGGTGTTCAAGGGAAAAGTGTATCCCCTAACCGGGAGGGATGTTTCTGTAATAACTTTCAGCACCTGCTCAAATTCTCTTTTTAGAAATCTTTGGCTGATAATCGCTGAGAAGTATAGAGACAAAAGCTGATGAGTAACAATACTAATTAGTACTAGAAACAGACCTTTTCAGGGTTATTCCCTAGAGACCTGGGGGAGAAGTACTTAATCAATCCCCAGGGACTTTGCCAGTTAGAGTGGGAACTGAGACACCCTAAGTCTTGTTGAACATATCTACATTTATGGGGGGGGGGAAAGCAGTTTCTTCTTACAGAAGTCCAGAAAACATTTCACTAGAAGAAAACAAGATGAACATAAAAACAAGCACTTTATTAAGTTCCCCTTCTCATAAATAATCATGTCATATTTTAATATTTTAATAAAAGTAAGGGAGGAAAATTGTAACTAGTTTGATGTCCAATATAGACAGGAAATAAATGTGTCTTGACTTTTGAAAGTGTTTAAAAAGTCATTGGATTTAAGAAGATATCACTGATGGATAAAATGGAGTAGGAGGTTAATACTCCCCTTGGAGCACAGTGGGTAGAGTGCCATGCCTGGAGTCAGGAAGACTGAGTTCAAATCTGACCTGATACTCACCAAATAGTGTGACCCTATGAAAGCCACTTAACTCTGTTTGCCTCAGTTTCTTCATCTGTAAAATGAGCTGAAGAAGGAAATGGCAAACCCCTGCAGGGTCCCTGCCAAGAAAACCCAAAACAGGGTCACAAAGAGTTGGGCACAGATGAACAGCAACAATAACGTACTCCCCTAATCACTGTGATCTCCCTGCATCAATAAGAGAGGTGAGAACCCTTACCCTATGGTACTCCTCTATTACTCCTGTTCAGTTCAGCACTGACCCCCATTCTAATCTCTATTATCTTCTGCCATCCTCTTGCTCAGTGTACTCAGGAATTACCCCTACTCTATAAGTAACAAACTCTTTTTCATTCTAGATTTCTTCCTCATACTTTTTCTGTCTTCTAGTACTTCTCAGTAAGAAACTACAGAGTTGACCACTCTCTCTAGTGCTGCTGGTTAGGATGCTCCACACTGACAATTTTGCCATCCCTAGTCAACAAAATCTGCTCCCTTGAGGTTTACTCCTCAAGGTCTATGATACCCTGTTCAGATCCTTTTTGCTATAGACTTTCAGTCTCCTGGTCTGCTCTTTCTTTTGTTGAGGAGTTCATTCCCCTTTGTTCCCCTCCACCCCAATACTTGCCTTCATATTTGGGGACCATTAAACGCATCCACTTCTTCAGTCATAATACTTACATCTTAACTCAATGTCAGCCACCTACCAGTCAACCAGACCTTTGACTTCATCATCAACTATTATTGTAACAACTTCATGAACTTAAACATGGAAGTCTCCTGTCTCTGATCCTAATCTCCCCTGGTTTCATCTCCTTTGCTCCTGCTAAACCTACTCTCATTTTCACTATAATCTGTCCCCCTCCCTCCCAGACTTCCAATCCATCACTGCTTCTCCAGCTTTATTTTTCTCTTTCATTTTGGACCCTGGGATTAACTAGTTCAAATATATACTTTTCCACCCTTTAATCTCTTGCCTACTTGTCCTGCACTGTCTATATATCACTCATCCTCAGTCTAACAATACGCCCATCATCCACCTTCCTTGTTCCTGCTCCGGAATTGCTGGATGCTCTGCAACTTGGCTAACTGGGTTCATTCTAAATTCAAGTTTTACAAACTCACTGCTACACTGAAAATTTTTGTTCATCTCTCCCACATGCTCCAAAGCTTCTCTCCCTTCAAGACCCCAGTGTCACCCCCCCAGATCTCTCTCTCTGAACATAGGAGCAGGCTGCCTGTTTTATTGAGAAAATCAAGAAAACCATGTTTCCTCAGCTAACTCTGTTCTAGTGGGCTGGACTGCTGGACATTTCCTGAACTTGTCATCTTTGGCTTCTGTGTGTTTGTATAGGCCTCCCACTTCCCATGTTTGAAATCCACTTCCTTCTCACTCCCCACCTTTCAGCATCTCTCTCTCTTTAAGCTTTAACTCATTCTCCTTCCTCTGGAAAACTTTCTAATTTCCCCAGTTTTTAGGAGCTTCTTTCCTTTCTCAAATTACAATTTATCGACACCTTCATGTACATATTGTATCCTCCAATAAACTGTATACTACGCCAATCTCCGGGGGAGAAACAGAATGATAGAAATCTCAAAGCTGGAAGGGACCTCAAAGGACATCTAGTCCAACTTGTACCTGAGCAAGAATTATCTTTTCAATCTTCTTGACGAGGGGTCAGCCAGTCTCTACTTGAAAACTTCATATGAGGGAAAGAAAGCCCAAGAGGAATGCCCTGCTCCAGGAGTATTCTGGCAAATACTTAACAACCAGCTCTTTGAAAATGTAGTTTTCATTTAATTTAAATTATTAACATTTCTCCCTCACTTTCTTAGGCCCATGAGGGATGCCCTGCTCCAAGAGTATTCTGACAATGTTTTACAAGCAGCTCTTTGAAAAGGTATAATTTTAATTTCATCAGAATTATTTACATTTCTCTCTTTTTTAAGCCCCAAGAGAAATGCCCTGCTCAGAATTATTAACATTTCTTCCTCATTTTCTTAAATCTAGAAAATCCTCCAAACAATTACTCAAGCTCTGATTTGTAATATTTGCTAATTTCCAAATTATAAATACTCATATTGAAAATTTAACAGTCAGCACTCTAGAGCTGATCTAAGAAAGGTCTGACACAGCTTTGCCCTGCTGTCAAGGAGTACAAAGTTCAGTGAGGGAAAAGAGATGTGTGCTCAAGCAATTCTAATATAAAAAAAAGAATATAATAGGTCTTGTGGACTGGGCCAATTCACTCTGGTTTTCTGGAGGTTTTGGTCCAATTAGAACAAAATGAAACATTGGTAGGTCATTCAATATGTAATAGCAGAAGGATGTTCACTTAAGGATGTTCCACCGAGCACGACTTCCCAATATTAATCATTCTGTCAGTCAGATGTCAGATGACTCAGAGAGAACAATAGAACTCTCTGGGAGGGCATCTTTTTGAATTCAAGTGGACCAGGAAGCTACATCAATGGTCTTTAGACAATCAAGTCTCAAGGAGAGTCTTGATGAAAAGAATTAGCTTAACTAATGCTGTTTAGAGCCTTAGGAAAAGCTTGTTCCATCTACTGTTAGAACTTTAGAGAAGATGCCCTTTACCAGAGTAGGATAGAAGCAAAGAAAGTGCCATTCCAAGTCCAGAGAAGTGCTAGTCAATTCTGATTTGGGGACAATTTCATGGAACGGACAGAGTCTACGCTATATCTTACAAGGTGGCCAAGAATTCAATAGGCAGAGATGGAGAGTAGGGAACAATGAGCAGTGTCCTCCATAATCTAGGGAATGGTAGGGATAAAGGTCCCAAAGTGGAAAGTGTGAATTGTTCTCAGAAGAGAAGGGAGGAGTCTTTCTTGAAATGTGACACTCAATAGAACACAATGGAGGGATCCATCATGAGCACAATTGATACCATCTCTTTGCAAGTCCATGAAGCTTTCAGACTAGAAGAGCTATTTTTATACCCAATCATGACAGACATGAATTTTTAAAAGCCCTCCAGAGGATATGAGTGTACAGTTCTTAATTTGGAGTGAGGAAAATTGCTAAGGGGGTGAGTAGAAGGGCAGGAAATCTCTTTTAATTGTCCATGATTGCTTTTATCTTTATTATTAATGATTAGGATCAAAGGCTTTAGAACTAGAGGGGACCTTTGAGATCATCTTGTGCAGCCCCCTCATTTACAAGGAAGAGAACTCAAAGAAGCAAGTAATTTGTCACATGACTGTCCTTATCACCCAGCAAGTATTAAGTGTTTTTATGTATGGATAGGTGATTATTCCAAGAAGTTGGGGATACAAATAGACAGGAAGAATCTTGATATTGAAAAAGCTCACAATCTCCTATATGAGGAATATGCCCCTATACTGGTTGAAGATATATTTGAGGAAATATATATATATGTATGTATATATATATATATATATGTATGTGTGTATATATATATATGTATATATATAAATAATTTAAATTGCATTCTGTTCTTGAGCTTTTTAAAGGGGCTTCCATTGAAGTGGAAGGTATGGCTTCTCTAATTATAAAGCCATGTTTGTAGACTATAAAGAAGTGGTGAGAGTCTACTGAGGTTTACTCCTGACAGATGTGCATAATAAGGTAGGAATTTAGAACAAAGGTCTAAAGCTTAGAGCTGAACCCAGCAACTTTTACCTACCCCTTTTTATTCTAATTTCCATGTATATTTGCATGTCACCTGAGAATATTGTGAGGAATTAAAGGGAGTTTCATCATATCTAACCACATAATCACCTTCTTAATGGTTTTGTTGAGTGAAGGGTTCCAAATGGCTTGAAGGGATGTTGAATTATACTCTGAATTTAACAGGAATTAAAAGGATTATCTTTCCAATTTTTAAACATTTTTATTTAAAGTTTTGAATTCCAAATTCTATCCCACATTCCCTCCCTGAGATGGCAAGCAATCAGACACAGGCTATACATGTGCAACTATGTAAAATAGTTCCATCTTAGTTATTTTGTACAAGAAGACTCAAACAAAAGAAAAATGAAAGAAAGTAAAAAAAATTAGCATGTTTCAATCTGTATTCAAACATTATGAGCTCTTTCTCTGGGAATATAATATGCTTCATCATTAGTCCTTTAGGATTGTCTAGATCATAGTATTGATGAAAATTGCGAAGTCATTCACAGTTTTTCATCTAACGATAATGCTGTTACTATATACAGCATTCTACTGGTTCTGTTTCACTTTATTCTGCATCAATTTATGTCAGTCTTTCTAGTTTTTTTTTCTAAAATCATCCTATTTGTCATTTCTTATTGCACAATAATATTTCATTGCAATCATATAACATAGCTTGTCTAGCCATTTCCTAATTGATGGGCAAACCTTCAATTTCCAATTCTTAGCCATCATAAAAACAGCTGCTATAAATATTTCTGTACAAATAGGTCTTTTTCCCCTTTTTGGAATGTTTTTAGGATACAGACCTGGCAGGGGTATTGCTGGATCAAAGGATATGCACAGTTTTATAGCCCTTTGGGTGTAGTTCCAAATCGCTCTCCAGAATGGTTAGGTCAGTTCACAACTCCACCAACAGTGCATTAGTGTCCCAGTTTTCCTATATCCCCTCCAACATCCAAAGTTGCCCTAAAATGAAATTTACAACCCAAAAATTATATAGTTGCTTGGGGCTAGAGATTGAAAATGAAATGGAAAGAAAAAGAAGAGGGAGAAAAGAGAGCCTCAAAGATACAAATATTTCATCTAAACCTGAAGATTTCTGTTGGACTTTCTTAGTTGTTTATGAGATGCAGCTATCATAGCATTAGCCGATTTAGACTAAAAGTATTTTAGCTACCTAGTAAGGGAGAGGTTTGCTAGACAATACACCCCAGAAGATAATAGCAGAGCACAGCAACTGGCCAGAAGAGCATAAAGATCAACAAATGGTAGCAAGAAATACTCAACCAATGTCAAAGGTACATGTCCACCCCCAAGCAGAGACTGCTTCATTTTTGACTCGGTATTCCCAGGACCTGTGCCTTACACATAAGAGGCACTCAAGGTGTGTGCAATTAAATTAATCTGAATATATTCCCTCCTCCTTGAGTTATATTGAATTATATTCAGGGCAGGTAGGCAGCACAATGGATAGAGCACTAGCCCTGAAGTCAGGAGGACCTGAGTTCAAATCTGGTCTGAGATACTTAACACTTCCTAGCTATGTGACCCTGAGCAAGTCACTTAACCCCAATTGCCTCAGGAAAAAAAGTGTATTTTCCAGTTCCTTTAAAATTTTGGTATCTACAGAAGGAGCTTCCTCTCTATGTGACTGTCAGGGACAATCAGAGATCCCAACTTTATCAGAAAGTATCATTACTTATACCAAGAATGTGCTAGAGCTATCTTGAACTAGCTCAGAGAACTGATTGTTAAATTTTCATTGCAATTATTTATATTTCAGAAATCATTACACAACATGGCTTGATTTACTGTTTTGTTTGACTGCCCATAATTTAAGAGAGTGAGGAAAAGATGCCAATAATGTAGATTAAACTTAAAAATGCATCAGGCTACCATTTGTCCCCCAAGAACTAGTCATTAAACAATTACTAGCAGACTTCTGCTCCTATTACATTACTAAAACCATCCCATTTTGACTCTTCTCTATCAAGTAGTAGAATCTAAATGCAGTAGTTCTGCTATTCCTGCTGATGAAAATTGATCATTAGAAACATTTTGGTGCATTAGTTCCATTTCATCTTTGTCATCCTGTGGTTTCATCTGCAGATGCTTTTGGGGTCAAATTCTCAGAAAGATCATTTTTGACCATTTTGGGTAGCTGTGCTACTCATGTGCTTATGTAATTTCCCTTCTCCCTAACTTCTAATGCCTCCCCCCACCACAAAATAAATTGCTTTGTATTTATCCCAAATATACAGTATATACATGTGCACACATATAACATACATATATATGCATATGTATATATACATATTATTGTGTGTACAAATGTGTACACACATCTACACACAGATTCATGATAAGTATAATATAAACACATATATAATTTTTACATGTGCATGTATTTATCTAGCTATTCATTTAATTATTGGGCAACTAGGTGGTACAGTAGAGTTCTGGGTCTGGAGTCAGAAAGACTCATTTTCCTGAGTTCACTGGCCTCAAGTCACTTACTTACTAATTGTGTGACACTGGGCAAGTCATTTAACCTGTTTGTCTCAATTGCCTTATCTGTAAAAATGAGATGGAGAAGGAAATACAAATCACTTCAGTATCTTTGCCAAGAAAATCACAAACGGGGTCAGGAACGGACACGACTGAAATGACTGAGCAACAACATTGATATATTATTATTATGTTATTCGCACATGTATATATACACACATATACATGTTGTTCCAACAGAATATATGTTTCTAGAGGGTAAAGACTATTTCAATATTGCCATTTAATCTCCCCGAACCTAGAAAAGCATCAGATTTTGTGCTTAGTAAATGTGGATTGATTGATTGATTGATTACTTGATTATGTTTTGCAAATGAGCTTGTACTTTAACTCAGTAACTCAATATCCCAGTATCTTAACACTTCACAAAAGTGATTAAGTGTCTGCTGTCTAAAGTTTCTGGCATCATCTGGCCTCCTTTGAGTGCTGATGTTGTTTCCTAAGTTAAGCTTGTTTAAGAAAAGGCTAGTACCAAAACCATTATCTTTCTTTCTTTTCACTTTGCATTTTAGGGATGGGGAGGAGATAGCTACACAATAGCTATACCTTCTAGCTAATGTCTCCTCATATTGATCTTTTCATCAAATTTAGTTTTGATTTGGGCCCTTTCTTGAACATGTTGGTCATCTGATCTTACCAGGCAGCCGATCTTGAAATGACCGGTTGCTTCTGTATATTTAACTTTAGCCTGTTTTGTTTCTGTCCTTCACTACTAACTCCCTCTAGCATCTTCTCTCTGAAGAAAGTATTCATAATGTACAAGCTTCTGGTTTATCCTGCAAGCTACAAAGTAATCCAAATGAGAAACAATTCAGTATTAACTATGCAGAAAACCTGTCGGCCTCATAAATTTAGGATGTACAAATTTTGCTAGTTTAGAATTTCCATTATTTTGCTGTTTTTTGTAAAAAGGTTAAATTCTAGGTTGATTGCAAAGTTAGCTTCAAATATGTAGCTGAAAAATTTTCTATTTTTTTTCTCTGAGTTAGACCCTGATTGTCTCTTTTTGATGGATTGGATGACTGTATTCCCAAAATGAAGGCTGAATTTGGAGGTATAAAATAAATGAGACATTACTTATTTAGTGCCATACCAATCAAACTCCCAAGAAATTATCTTACAGACCTAGAAAAAATAGTAGCAAAGTTCATTTGGAAAAACAAAAGGTCTAGAATTTCAAGGGGATTAATGAAAAAAAAGGCTGAAGATGGTGGACTTGCTGTACCAGATCTAAAACTATATTATAAAGCAGCGGTCATCAAAACCATTTGGTACTGGCTAAGAAATAGAGTAGTCGATCAGTGGAATAGGATAGAATCACAAGACAAACTAGGCAATAACTATAGCAATTTGGTTTTTGATAAACCCAAAGACCCCAGCTTTTGGGATAAGTATTCACTATTTGACAAAAACTGCTGGGAAAACTGGAAACTAGTGTGGAAGAAATTAGGGCTTGACCCACATCTAACACCACATACCAAGATAAGATCTAAATGGGTTCATGATCTGGATATAAAGAGTGATTTTGTAAACAAGTTAGAGGAACATAATATAGTTTACCTCTCAGACCTGTGGAGATGGAATAAATTTATGTCCAAAGAAGAACTGGAACTTTTAATTGAAAACCAGATAGATAACTTTGACTATATTAAGTTAAAAAGTTTTTGCACAAACAAAATCAATGCAGACAAGATTAGGAGGGAAGCAATAAATTGGGAAATCATCTTTACATTTAAGGGTTCTGATAAAGGTCTCATCTCTAAAATATATAGAGAATTGTCTCATATTTATAAAAATTCAAGCCATTCTCCAATCAATAAATGGTCAAAGGATATGAACAGACAATTTTCAGAGGATGAAATTAAAACTATTTATAGTCATATGAAAAGGTGCTCCAAATCACTATTGATCAGAGAAATGCAAATCAAGACAACCCTGAGGTACCACTTCACACCTGTCAGATTGGCTAAAATGACAGGAAAAGTTAATGATGAATGTTGGAGGGGTTGTGGGAGGGCTGGGACACTGATGCATTGTTGGTGGAGCTGTGAACGGATACAGCCATTCTGGAGAACAATTTGGAGCTATGCTCAAAAAGTTATCAAACTGTGCATACCCTTTGACCCAGCAGCATTTCTATTGGGCTTATATCCCAAAGAAATCATAAAGGAAGGAAAAGGCCCCACATGTGCAAGAATGTTTGTGGCAGCCCTTTTTGTAGTGGCTAGAAACTGGAAATTGAATAGATGCCCTTCAATTGGAGAATGGCTGAATAAATTATGGTATATGAATGTTATGGAATATTATTGTTCTGTAAGAAATGACCAGCAAGATGATTTCAGAGAGGCCTGGAGAGACTTACATGAACTGATGCTGAGTGAAATGAGCAGAACCAGGAGATCATTATACACGGCAACAACAGTACTATATGACGATCAATTCTGATGGACATGGCTCTCTTCAACAATGAAATGTTTCAAACCACCTCCAATTGTTCACTGAAGAAAGCCATATACACCCAGAGAGAGGGATGCGAAATGTGGACCACAACATAACATTCTCATACTCCTTGATTGATGTTTGCTTACATTGTGTTTCCTTTATCTGATATATCGTTTGTGTAGATAAGATTTTTCTTGCACACCAATGATAAGTTTGGAAATATGTATACATATATTCGATTTGCCAATATTTTAACATAATTAACATGTAGTGGATATCCTGCCATCTAGGGGAGGGGTGGGGAGTTGGGGGGAAAAATTTGTAACGGAAAGCTATGTAAGGGTTATTGTTGAAGAATTACCCACACATATGTTATGCAAATAAAATAAAAATTTAAAAAAAAAATAATAAATAAATAAATAAATAAATAAATAAATAAATAAATAAATAAATGAGACAGTAGTCTGATACCAAAGACTGCCAGACATCCAAAGAAATGCTAAAAACCTGATTTCTATCAGAAACACTAATAGTCTGTCGGACTTGTGTCTGTTACACTTCTGAAGACATAAAAAAAATGCCTGTAATCTCTAAGTCAGACTTGCTTTAGATCGAGAGAATGGAGTGCGTGAATTTTATTAGATAGTGGAGTTTTTGATTGATTTAGAACTGGAGGGCAGTTAGGTGGTGCTATAATGGATAGAGCATCTATCCTGCAGTCAGGAGGATCTGAGTTCAAATACAGCCTCAGGCATTCATTAGCTATGTAACCTTGGGCAAATTATTTACACACACACACACACACACACACACACACACACACACACACACACACACACCAGGAAGCAACCTTAGCAATCATGTATTCCAAATCCCTCACTTTACAGATAAAGAAACTCAGATCTAGAAAGTTTAAGTAGGCTGTTCAAAGTCATATACAAGTAATGAATGACAGAGCTCAAAATTAAGCCCCAAAACTCTGACCCCAAATCCAGTGATCTTTCTATTATACTACATCATTTCCAAATTGAATCTCATCAAGCCTCAGTTTCCTCAAATGAATTAAAGGGCAGTTGAAGTCTAGCTCTAGACCTCTGATCCCTAACATTCTTTCTGTTATATCATGTTTTCCTCTTAATTCTAGTGCCTTCTGTTTGTTGATTACTTCCCATTCACCCTGCATATGGCTTATTTGTGCATAGCTTTTTGCTTGATATCTTTCCCATTAGATTGTGAGCTCCTTGAGGGAATGGCTCACCTTTAACCTCTCTTTGTATCCCCAGCACTTTGTATAAAGTCTGGCACATAGTAGGCACTCAACAAATGCTTATTGGTTACCTAAGAAAAATAGTTAGAACTTAGCATTTTTAGGTTTCTAAAACACTTTACATATATTATTTCTTTTAATGTCTTAACAACCCTGTGGAAAAGATGATATTGTTATTATCATTTTACTAAAAAGGAAACTGAGGCTGAGAAAGACTGTGAATTGTCCAGGATCACATAGACAGTGAATGTCTGGGGCAGAATTTGAACTCAGTTCTTCCTGTCAAGTGAAGTAGGTAGTACATTGGGCTTGGAATCAAGAAGACATCAATTCAAATCCAGGTCCATCACTAACTGTATGATTCTGGGAACGTCACTAAACCTTTGTCTGACTCAGTTTCCTCCTATGTAAAATGGGAAAAATAATAGCACCTAGCTCCTAGAGTTGTTGTGGGGACCAAATGAGATGATTGTAAAGAGCCTGACACAAAGTAGCTACATATTAGATGCTAATTTCCTTCATTTCTCTAGTCCAGCACTCTACACATTAGACCATTTAATTATATAAAACTCAGTCTTAAATAAATATCAGAGCAGGAAAGGAGGTGGGAAAGTGATGTAAAGAGACTATCCTTATGTGGAATTTGTTTTTCTTTGTGCAAAAGGTTTCCAGTTCTCTCCCTGCCTGGAGTTACATGAAATGAATTCTTTATTATTAACACCCTCCCTTAAAATCCACCTAATTCAACTGGCCTCATTATGGTCTGGAGGACCCCAGGATTTTTTAAATGAAGCCTAAGTTCTGAAAGATTCTAAGATACTAGGAAGTCTCTGAGTATAGTCCACCAAAGATATAATTTTCCTAGGAAGATCAGGTCAGTTGAGTTTTCAGAGGCTCACCCTCAGAAAACCAGACACTAAGTGATGAATATTTCGGGTCATAGCAAGTCATGAAGTCATCTGCTTAAGGTGGGGATAGGAGAGACATTTTGGAGAATTCATAGCTTCCTTCAAAGCTCAGAGGAGACCTATTCTGACAGACTTCACTAATACGCCAATGATAGCGCCCATTCTGGAAAACAATTTGTAACTTTTTAAGAGATTATGCTCAACTAACTATTCATACCCTATAATCTAATATTTACTACTGAACTATAGGACAAGAACAAGTATAAAAAGAAAGTTCCCCTATATAGCAAAATATTCATAGCAACACAGAACTCTTTCTGGTAGCAAGAAATTATAAACAAAGTACCCTTTTGATGGGGATGGGAAATAACTAAACAAATTGTATTATGTGAATATTGTTGGCTCATGAGAAAATAATATGAAGAATCCAGAAAGCATCAGAAAGGTTTGGGTGAACTGGTTGTAGAGTGAAATAGGAAGATGGAAGAGAATAACATATATAATGATCACAAAAAAAATTACCTAAAGAAAAAAACATCAGAAGACTTAAGATGAAGCATACCTTTTTTCAGCAGATAGTTAAATATAAGTGCAGAATGAAGCATATGCTATTTTTCTTAGTAAGCATTTATTGAGTGCCTACTATGTACCAGACTAATTTATTTTGATTAACTGTGTGATTAATTGTGATATTGGGAAATAATGAAAAAAAAGCATTTCAATAAACATTTAGTAAGCACTTGTTACGTTCAAAGCACTATATTAAGCACCAGGGACACAACAAAACAAGCCCCTGCCTTTAGGGAGTTTACAGTCTCACAGAATACACATCCCATCACACACATGTAGGTATATATAAGACACCTACAAAGTAGACACACGGAACCTTGGATAAAAAAAATACTGGCAGTTGACAGGACCAGGAAGAAGCTACAAAAGGGGGCATTTCTTGAAAGAAGCCATGGACTCCCATAGGCACCCAGCACATTTTCTTTCTGAGAACTTTCTTTGGTTGAGAGATGAACCCACTGGGTGTCTATTTTCCAGGTCAAAATGTAGGACTTCATAAATCTTGCCTGTCAGACCCACTCACAACACATTATATCTCAGCACTGGGGATACATTTTGCTATTCAGTCATGTCTAACTCTTCATGACTCCATCTGGGGATTTCTTGACAAAGATCCTGGAGTGCATTTCCTTCTTCAGCTCATTTTACCCACGAGAAAACTGAGGCAACTTGATTTTCATAACCCTAACGCCTCTAACTCCCAACCTAACCCTAACTGCCTCCTGACTTTAACCCTAAGCCCAATTCTAGCAAGCGGCAATGAATCAATAGTCGGGAACAACTGAGGTTTAAGTTAGGGTTAATTGAGGGTTAAGTTAGTTGCCCAGGGTCACACAGCTAGGAAGTATCTGAGGCTGGATTTGAATTCAGATCTTCCTGATTCCAGGCAGAGCCCTCTATCCACTGAGCCACCCAATTTCCCAATCCACAACACAGGGCACGCCATTCCACTGCTCTAAATATACAGGAACAAATGGACACCACAATGGCAGCTTTGAGCAGAAGGACATCCCTGCACAACAAGGAGCGAATGACTCAGGAGAAGATAATGAAGATGTCACTTTTTCCTTCTCCCCAGCAGTTCTGAAGCTTGTCCCACTCTCATCCCCCTTCAGCTATCATGCACTTGGAGCTTATCAGCAAGAGACACCAGAGACATGCTTTATGTCCCTTTGTTGGGCATCCTGCTGGATGAAGTAATCAACCTTGAGTAAGTGGAGAGAGTAGAGGTGAAAAGTAAAACACATTTGTTTGGGATGCTCTAAATCGCTGACAGACTTAAAGCAATTGTGATGAATGCTCAGCCCGGCTGATCCGTGAGCCCCAGGCTCCAACAAGACCCTGTGATAAATGAGCGATCTTCATTTAACAGATGACCTGTCTACTTTTCCATTTTTTTATTTATTATTTTTTGCACCTCATTAAATAGTGGCCTGCTAATGCAGAATGCTGAACACCCACAGGAATACAAGGTAAGAGCAGGGGCAAGTTTTTTCCTGGAAAACGTGGTTGATTTGTTGAGATGAATGAGAAGCTCAGTGAGACACCTGATGATACAGAAGCTTATTAATCTATAGAAAAGGCAGGAACAAAGATTTCAACAACAGAAAAGAATAAGAAAAAAGAAGCCAAATCCAGAGTAGCCATACCAGCAGAGTTGGGTTCTGCCAAAAACCTGAGGAAGCCCCTCCTTCAGAGACCACACTGACCCAGATGGGCTTTGTTTCAAGGGAGGAGCTATGGATGGGGTTGGGAAGGAAGATATCCAGAAATCGCTGGGATGGGGTATTTACTTTTATTTGTTTTGTTTTATCAAAAAAAAAAAGCAGGAAAGAAAGAGTTCTACACACTGGGAATGTGTCATTCGGGATCTGGACATTTCCTTCAGATCTTTCCAGACAGCTAAGAGGTGTCCGGAAAGTCAGGAAGATCTGAGTTCAAATTCTGACTCAGACTTTTTCTATTTGCATGACCCTGGGCCACTTGCTTAACTCCTGTCTGTCTTAGTTTCCTCAGCTGTAGACTAAGGATGAGAATAAAAGCACTTCCCTCCCAGGGTTGTGAGGAGGATCAAATGAGATAACAACACATTTGAAGTACCTTGCAAACTCGAAAGCACTCTATCAATGTTGGTCAGCAGCAGTAACAAAAGTAGTTGGAAGAGAAGGAGAAGGAGGTGGAAGAGAGAAAGAAGAAGAGGAAGAAAAGGAGGAGGAGGAGGAAGAAAAGGAGGAAGAGGAAGAAAAGGAGAAAGAGGAAGAGAAAGAAGAGATGAAAGAAAAGGAGAAAGAAGACAAGGAGGAGGAAGAAAAAGAGCAGAAGGAGCAAGAAGATGAAGAGGAGGAAGAAGAGAAGGAAAAGGAAGAAGAGGAGAAGAAAAAGGAGGAGGAGCTGGTCTCCACAAGTTTTGTGGCAAGAAAAAAATATTGCCTTCCAGTGGCTAAGTTTCTGATGATGAATGTATACCAAAGCATTTAATAAGTGCTGATTATGTCCCGAGCACTGCACTTCCACATTTACTTAGGGCTGATTCTCTGCCACGTGGTCAATCACTGAGTAGATACTTCCAGAATTGGTGCTCTAGTGACTTTAAAATCCAGAGTCACCTGTGTACTTGCAAGGAACTTGAGTGAAAGGCTTTCCAAACAGTAAGGGTTAATGGCACAGCAGGGAACCACTGCTAACCCCGTATAACTGGCTTAGCGACTATAAATGCAACATCTTAGTTTGGTTCCAAAAGTCAACTTCACAAGTACAAGATTGCATGGGGAAGCTTGGTTAGACAGCAGCTGGTTCTGAAGATCTGGGTGGGGAGGGGGTATTGGTCTTGGGGAACTCCACGCTCAATATAAGTCTTCAGAAGTAGGATGTATTAGCTTTAAAATTCTTTTTACAATTACTAACTGTAGTTTCTTCTCCACTTATTCTATTCTCTCTCTCCTTTCACCCTGTCCCTCTTCAAAATTGTTTTGCTACTGACTACTCCCTCCCTCAATATGCCCTCTCATCTATCACCTTCCCCTCTTCCTGTATCCCATTCCCTTTCTACTTTTCTGCAGGGAAAGATAGATTTCTATACCCATATTTCCTAGAAGCGGGATATATTAGGCAAAAAAGCTAACATGGTCTTGAACTCCATTAAGAGGGGCACGGTCTTCAGAAATAGGGGGACAATAGTCCAGTTGTCCTGTCCTTGCTAAACGTCATCTAGAATACTGCTTTCAGTTCTTGGTGCCAGTTTGGGAAAATCACTGACTAACTAGAAAGGGTTCAGAGGAAGGTAAATCAAGATGGTGAAACAATGGTGTGCTGATAAATATTTGACAACTACTTCTCTGAGGGAAAAAAAGAATTCTGAGCACACCTTTATGTTTAATCTGTCTAGTACACAAACAGCAAAAGAGAAACAAGTAACACTAGTTTCCAAGGTATAAATGCTTACCCTTAAGCCCAGCTGGTTTGAGCCAGCTGCAGCACATCCCAGGAAAAGCCTGGCGTGTACATCATGCGAAGAGCATCTGAAGGAACAGGGAATATTTACCCTGGAGAGCAGAGTTGAGAGCAAGACAAGGAGAGAGAGATAACCATCTTCAAGTATTTGCAGAATGTGGGGGAAAGAACCAAGTGAACAAAATGGGAACCTGTTTTATTTAACCAGTTAGTCATAAGAATTTTCTTTTTTTTTCTTTTGAATTAAGGAAGGGAAAGAATATAAATACTTGTTAATTTAAAAATAAAAGAAAACATCAAAGAAAAAAAAAAGAAAAGGGATTATACTGTTCTGTTGGGACCCAGAGGGGATAAAACCCAGGGCAGTGAATGGAAGTTGCAAAGGAAAAAAAATTAGATTTAATATCAGAAAACCTTTGTAACAGTTGAATTCTCCGAAGGCAAAATAAGCTGCCTTGTGATCTGTTAAGTTCTCAGCAGATACCAAAGGAATTGGATTTTCCTGTGGTTTTCTGCATAACTTTCCCCAGCCAGACATTTTTCTCCAGTCACATTTTTACACTACCATGTTTTTCATCATTTGCAATGCATTAAAGCTGGCTCATGCCCACTATGAGCTTTTAAAAAACCAATTTATCAGCCAATTCATCCTATTTCATTATTGTTATTAAAATCCAGTTAAAATTACTTTCCAACATCATTTTTTGAGCCTTTATCCCCAAGTCAAAACATGGTGGTGAGGTTCACTTACTAATAATTTGGGGAACTAAATCATCCAGAGTGGTGAGGGAAATTGGGTTAGAGATCAAATTGTCTTATTGTTACCTTGCAAAGAGTTATCAGTGGGTTTAGAAAGCAGGTCTTGAAATCCAGAAAAGCATTTGTTGTCTGGGGGTTTTTTGGTTTGTTTGTTTTGGGTTTGGTTTTTTTTTTTTTTTTTTCAATCTCCTATTCACTTCCTGGTTCATAGTATGGATTTAGTAAATGCTTGCTGACTCCTGACTAACTTGAGAACCTATAGCTTTTTCAAATGCATTCAAGGAATTTTTGCTCAGAGAAGTTTTGTAAATAATAGAGATGGAACACAGCCAGATTCTGCTCCTGCTACCTGGTTGGGTAGACCCAGAGGCAGACTTTGGCCACCCATAATCATACCACCTCTTCTCCCGTGACAAGTTTCCTGAATCCCCAGTACCCACTAACAGCACCATCCACAAAGGGCAGCCAATGGATGGCTGAACCATTAAGGGCCTTGGCCCGGAGGAGATGACCATTCACTCCAGCTCAGATATACAGAGGTATGGCCATATCCCACCAACGTCCCTCTTCCATGCTCAAGAACTTTCAGTCTTTTATCATACCATTTCTCCCAAAGCCTTCCTACCCCTGAATCGATTCTTCACCATAATTCTGGTCCTTTTGCTCCTCATTGCATTTCCCTGCCATCACTCTTCCTCTGGCAACATCTTCCTGCCTTCCAATCTCAGGCTGAACCAGTTCAAATCGCCCTCTCCTGTTACTAAGATAGCTCCTTGTTATCCCAGTCCTAGAAGGAAGTCAGGAAGCCACCGGAGTAGCTCCTTTATGAAATGATATCATCTATTTAATGGGGAGAGTGGACCAGGGCCCTGGCCCCAGTTTGGGATTATCATTTCAGAAGATCATATGGGAATTTGGGAGGAACCATTGTTCTCTCTGAAGATCAAGGTAACAGACTGGAAAAGAAGATTTATTTGCATCTCAACAACAACCTCCTTCCCCCCCCTTCCTATTTTTAAAGCCAGGGGACTCTAAATTAATGTTCTAAGTCAATGATCCTACACTAGATTGGGGAGATAAGCCTCCCCAGGCCTCAGTCTCAATTGTATTCAGGAACCTCAGGGAGTTAGAGAAGCATTTTCCTCTGCCTTTGGCTCAAGTCTCCATCTGTGATGTTTTCCCCATTTCAGGAGGTCACTGGCCAGCACACCAGTTCTAATTAACCACTTAACTGCAGGTTAGCTTTTATAAAGGGATGTTTAGTTCAAAGAAATGACAAAAGCAAACACAACATTTTCCCTAAACATATAAAGTCTGGGGAAGGGAGCAGTAGATTAGGCTCTTCGTTTAGCTCAGTTCCCATACAACATTGGTCTTACTCAGTTCAAATCCAAAGCCAAACCTGCCTACTTCTGGTGGGCTAAAGGGAGTCCTGGAATTGTTGATCCTTGGCACCTGACTGCTGATCTCATTATAATATCCAGCTTGATTTCTATACTGCTACCTCCCAATGACTAGATGTCCCTGGGACAGACGGGAGACTCACTCCTTGCATCTAGAAGAGGAAAGAATGAACCAAAAAAAAAGGCATGGTTCTTGGTGCCACAGGACTTTTCAGGAGGGGAAAAAAGAGATCTTTTTTTTTCTTTTTTCAAGGGTGCAAATGCAAGTTTTGCAAGGGTGAATGTTAAAAATGATCTTTGCTTGTATTTTGAAAAAGAAAAAGCTATTATTTTTAAAAAAGAAAAAAAAGGAAGACCCTAGGACTTCCTCCCTTACTAGGAATTTAGCAAAAGCCCCAAATGATACAGAGCCAGGGCTTGTAAAGATACTACCAGTTCTAGCTTCCCAGTGGAAATCAGGGTACTCCCACCTCTGTGGTGAGCCAGTAGTGCATGCCCTTTTCCTCCAGACTTGTGAAGAGGTCCCCTTGCATCATCCACATCGATGACACTTTTTAAGTGGCCCTGGCAAATGTCCATTCATTACATTAAAATTATAGTATCATTTTATTTTTTTCTTTTTGACATTATAAATCTTTTTAACATCAACAAATCTGGAAAATGCAGAAAAAGAGGGTTGTGTATGAAATGGCAAATCTCTACTACACCTGTCTTATTTTTTGTTTATTTTAATCATATTAAATGGAACCCAGTAGTATTAGTACTGCTTTGCTTTTCTGGAATCCCTTTTGAACTAACTTGCATGGTTTGTTTTGGTTTTTTATGTTTCATTCTTTTTTTTCCTCCTTTCCTAACATCACTATCACTTCTCCAACTTATGGCCCCTGTCATCTATTTTTTCTTTTTCAATGCTGGATCCTCTATACTATTGGGACCCCTCTCCAGTTTTTCCTCTTGCCAACCTCTCCAAAAATCCTCTTCCATTCTCCTTCATCTGACATAGATCATAGATTTAGAGCAGAAGTGGACCTTAGAAATATAGTCAAACCATTTTACTTTACAAATAAGGGAACTGAAGGCTTGAGAGGCTGAGTGATTGTAGGTAATGGGTATTAGGCTAGAATTGAACCAAAGTCCCCAATAAACCACATTTCTACCTCAAGGGGCTTCCTCTCACTTGCAACTTGGGAGCTCCAACTCCATCTCTAGGACTGTGGGACACCTTTTGCATCAGGAAGCGCATAAGAAAACAATACCCCCAATTCCTCCTTTTACTCCTGTCCCCAAAATGTAATCTATTTATTTGAAAGTCACATAACTAGGGCCAACTAAGAATATTGAACATTATACAAATATTCAAGTTCTATCTACTGTACTAGAGGATAGCTGGGTGGCTCATTGGATAGAGTACTGAGTTTGAAGTTAAGAAGGCCTGAACTTATCAACTTTATCAAGCTTTATGCCTGTTTGCCCCAGTTTCCTCAGCTATAAAATGGGCACCCTGGAGAAGGAAATGGCAAACCATACCAATATTTTTGCCAAGAAAACTTCACTGACACCATAAAAAATAGTATGTGATTAAAAAACAAACAAACACCGAACAACAATAAATGAAAAGAGAATGCAAATTGCATCATCCAAATTAAATATAAACAGAAAGGGATTTTTGGCCACTTCCATTATAAAGCAGTCCCAAGTACACACAGCCCAACTGGACTGGCAAATTATGGGCACAACCGTGCAATTTATGCATGATGGTTATCGGTCCCTCTCCCAGGTAACCCCGATTTTTCAGCACAAGAAGGAGACAGAGTTGATTTCACTCTTTTAAAATTTATCTCATAAATTTTACAAAGAAAAAGTCAGAGTCATTCCCTGGAGCACTATACATTCATTACCTACTCTATTAAAAATGGATGGGCCACGTGCTTTACATTTTCTCCTCAATTTTCAGTAATCCGGGGGTTAATTTTATATTGATGGATGGAAAGAGGACAATTACTGGAAGACTGTGTATAAAAAATTTACAAGCACAATTGAGCCTCCTGCTCCTTGCAAGAGAATTAGCCACTGGAGGTTTGATTAAAATGTATAGAATTCTAGTGCTGTTGACCTTAATAGGAAAGCCCAAATCCTGTGTTCTTAATCTTTCAGGCCTATAATTTGAGCCAGAATTTGTCTGCAGAAAAACATGACCATTGATTAGTTTCTTTTTGAAGGCTTTTCTTAAATGGGCACAAAGAAAATACTGTTCACTGCAAAACCTAAAGCAGCAATATTTTAATGTCAAGCGTGAGAATCAGCTTTTATAAGACACATAGAATCTATGATGAGGAACAAATGAGGAGAATATGTTTTACATGTTATTGATCTCAATAATTCTTCCTTTATTCCTTGTAGTCTGTGGTAAACTGCCTGGTTTCAAGTGAATTCAATCTACTTATAAATCAATTATTATGGGCAAGCCACTGTGCTGTGTGCTGGAGAGACAAAGGCTGTTTGTAAAAATCTCTGCCCTCCAGGAGATTACAATCTTCTGAGGAGGAACATGTCAATGGGGGGGGGGGGCGGAGAGACAGAGAGAGAGAGATTGAGGAATGGAGGGAGGGAGAGAGGGAGAGAGGGAAGAGAGAGAGAAGAGAGAGAGAAGAGAGAGAGAGAGAGACAGAGACAGAGACAGAGACAGAAACAGAGAGACAGAGAGAGAGAGACAGAGACAGAGACAGGAAGAGACAGGGAGGGAAGGAGAGACAGGAAGGGACAGGGACAAGGTGGGAGGGAAGGAGAGGATGGAGGGAGGGAGAGAGGGAGAGGGAGAGGGAGGAAGAAAAGAGAGGGAGAGGAAGAGGGAGGGAGAAAGGGAGAGGAAAGGAGAGAGCAGGAAAGGGAGGGGGAGAGGGAGAAAGAAGAAGAAAGGAGAGGAGAGAAAAAGGGAGAGGAGGGAAGGGGAAAGACACAGAAACCGAGAGACAGAGACAGAGAGAGGGTCAGGGATTGGGACAGGGAGGGAGGGAAGGAGAGAGAGGGACAGAATAAGAAGAGGGAGAGGGAGGAAGGGAGAGGGGGAGGGAGAGAAAAAGGGAAAAGGAAAGAGAAGAAAAAAGAAAGGAAAGAAAAGAGAAAGGGAGGAGAGGAGAGGGGAGAGACACAGAGATAGAGAGACACAGGTGCAGACACAGAAACACACACACACACACATACACACAGAGAGAGAAACACATACAGAGAAACACACAGAGAGAGAAAAAAACTCAGAGATTCAGAAAAAGGGAGAGGGAAGGAGGGAGGGAGGAAGAGAGAAAGAAATGAGAGAGAAAGAGACAGAGACAGAGAAAGAAGAGGGAAACATGGATGGAGAGAGGCAGACAGACAGAGGCAGCAAGAAAGAAGGGGAAAGGGAGAGGGAGGGACAGAGAGAAAGAAAAAATGAGAGACAGAGCAAAGGTGTGCCTGGGAGAGAACACAGTAGATCTAGAAGGGCTAAGGTACTGGGAGGAACGCAAAGAAGAGCTGGTGGTCAGAGGGACATCAGCATTCTGAGGAGGGGGCATGGCATGTCAGGTCTTAGGGAATGACACCAAGGGACACCTGGGGAGTTTGAGGCATCAACGCACTGCAGTAACACTTAGATAACTTAGTATGTGCCTGGCACTAAACGTTTACAGATATTACTTAATTTTGTCTTCACAGAAAACGGAGGCAAAAAGAGCTTAAATGTTCTGCTCAAAGGTCATACAACTAACAAGTTTGTGAGGCTGAATTTGAACTCAGATCTTCCTGATTCCAGATCCAGTGCTCTATGAACTATGGTGACCCTAGCTGACGTTTGAATTATGAGTATGTGAGTTTTATTTATGCAAGACCACTTGGTTGAATTGGTTGTAATTCTCAAATGAAAACCTAGTCATCAGACCAACTCTTAATTATTCTTCAGCCTTTTTCTTAGGCTAGATAGTCAAGGAGGCAGCCATTTATAATTTAGATGAGTCCAGATTCCCACAACCAAAGCAAAAGAGTTTAAAAATTTTGGCAACACAAAAAACCTAATTCCTGGTTTACAGAATTCAGAAAGAAAGTCATTTAGTGTATCTGACTCTGAATCATGTGGGTTGGTTTCTTAGAAAGGCATTAGCCAAATTCACCAATTGCACAATTCTCCATTTATGTTAGCCTATGTGGCCAGATCCTGTATGTGTATATATGTATATATATATATATATGTATATACATATATATGCTTTTTTTTTTGCTGAGGCAATTGGGGTTAAGTGACTTGCCCAGGGTCACACAGCTGGGAAGTGTTAAGTGTCTGATACCAGATTTGAACTCAGGTCCTCCTAACTTCAGGGCTGGTGTTCTATGCACTGCATCACCTAGCTGCTTTTATATATATATATATATATTTTAACATAATAACAACAGCAACAAAAAAGCAAAATATACAGTATTTGAAAAAAAAAACAAAAACAAAACCCATAAAACTCAAATTATTTAGCTTTTGATGCTTTAGGGAGTCATGATTTTGCTGATACAAGTGCTTCATCCTCCCAAACAGATTTTAACATTTCCCAGACTTAGGAGATGGTCTTCAGGAGCTATTATAGCATCTCTGGTGAGAAATCCTCCACATTTTTTGCTAGGCTATCTTAAAACCAATGTTACCTGCATTCTGGCCCTCTCTCCCTTTTCTGGCTCGAACTCCCCTCTCGATATTGTCTTCCCCTATTAGAATTGTCCAGTGTTGAGGGTAAAGATGGGCTTTCTTCTCGATCTGTATCCCGAGCACTTTGTACCACACTTAGCCAAGTACAATCATTTAATAAATGCTTTTTTCTTTTATCCATTCCTTTTTTTGTCCATCTAAAATTTAATTTGTCTGAATTTCCACAGCTCTTGCCACAAATACTGCTCTTCTGCAACAGTGTTAAGAAAGCTGTACATTGACAACTACATAGTATAAAGTCAAAGTGTTGAATCTCTTATAGTCATCTTCAGGAAGGGCCATTCATTGCAAATAAACACCTTTAGATGCATACACAATCCCACTAATACAATTTCTTCCAGGAAAATATAATGGTCCTGGACTTTGTCAATCAATCACCAAGGCTGAAGCATTGACTGGAAGAAGATGAAGATATAAAGGATGAAGAGAATGATGAGGAGGATGGAAAAGACATTTATTTAGTGATTCAATGCTTACAAGCATTATCTCCCTTGAAACTTACAATAACCTCTTTGTAATAGATGTTTTTATCATCCTGTTTTCCAGGTGAAAAAAGTGAACATGAGTGACTTGTCTGCTTGCCCATACATAGTCAGCCCCTGCAATCCAAGTTTTTCTGGCTCCAAGTCTAGCATTCTATCCCCCATACTACATACTCTTAAAAGGACACCGGGCTTTGGAGGTGTCCTAGAGAGGCAGCCTGCTGCAGTTAATAGAGTGGTGGGCTTGGAGCTGGCAAGACAAGTTCAAATCCAACTTGACTCACATCAGCCATGGGACCTTATTAAGCAAGTCACTTAATCTCTTTTGCCTGAGTTTCCTCAACTGTAAGATGGGGAAGATTACAGCACCTACCTCCCAAGGTTGTCATAGAGGTTAAATGAGATAATATTTGTACAGTACTCAGCAGATTTTCTGGGTGTGAGCAATGCATGAAGATGGTGATGAATCTTCCTGATTGTCTCCAAAAACTTAGAGCCACAGGTCTATGATACTCCTAAAAGTTTGCAGCTATTGTCATTCCTTCCAAATACATAGTATGGAAAATACTATGTTATTTAGAAAACATTAATTACAATACTGTTTAAAGCTAACTTTATGTTACTAGAAATTATTTGAACCTAGAATGCTGCCCTCACCTCAGTAACTCTCCATAAATACTAGAGATGGCTACAAATGACTTTGAGTTCCTTCTCCCAAGTCCTAGGTCAATGTTTTAGGTCGACAAAACTTTGTGTTTTGGGTTTCTCTAGTGTTTTGGATTTGCCCAAGTTTTATTGAATGTTTATATTTATTGGTATCCTTCTCAATCTACCTGGCATTCAAGTTAATCCCTCTGGTACTCTGTGTGTGTGTGTGTGTGTATTTTTTGTTAAAATATTATACGTAAAATAAACCACCAAGAGTTTACATTCACTTTTCTGACTTATTCTCCTCCACCAAATGACTTAATAAATTTCTTTCTAAACTATCCCAGATTTGAAGGTTTGTTCTCATGAATGACTATAGGCAACACATTTGTTATTTCTCTGAGGCTCTGAGTCACTTGTAATTGGTGGTTTGAGCCAGAAGAAACAGTTTGTCCTTTATCAGTCATCTGGTCATAGAATACAGATTTAGAGGTGGAAGGGATTAGAAAAACTCTTGAGTCTACAGATGAGAAAAGGGAGACCCGGAGACATGACACGCTTTGCATAAATTTATAGTAGTGAGTTACTGAGACTGAATTTGAACCCAAATCTTTTTAAGGACAGATCCAACATTCCCTCCATTAATCACATTGCCTCCCATTTCCTGCTGCTAAAAAGTCTTTAAGTCTGGCTATTTTAAACTGAGAGATCACTTACTCCTTTATAACTTGTAATGCATTTCAAGGGAGATAAGGCAAGTCAGTTTAATTTTTTATATCTCATCTTCTCATCTTCTCTAGGGAGGATGAGCACATTTAAACAGCTTTCTTCTGTTCTATATGTAAGGAAGTGTAATAAGGCTTCCTTTAAGAAGAATCTCTAAGAGACCTTAGAGATTATAATGATCTTCTATGTGCCAAGCACTGTGCTAAGTGTTGGGAATACAAAAGAAAAGGGAAAGACTTATATAATGACTTACTTGCTTAAGAGAAGTGACATAAAAGGAGCCACAAAGGGAAGTGAGACAATCATCTGCCAAGAATGAATCCCATCTGAATCCCAGAGGATAGCTCATGCCCTGCTCCTTTCAGGGGGAGTATCAGAATTGGGTGGAGAATGAGGATTAGGCTATAAAATGATGGCTTTCCTCTATTAAAAGGGAGGAAGAATGAGTCACTAAAGACACCGTGGACAAAGAAGTCAATCTAGCGGGGCAGCTAGGTGGCGCAGTGGTTAGAGCACCAGCCCTGAAGTCAGGAGGACCTGAGTTCAAATCTGGTCTCAGACACTTAACATTCCCTGGGCAAGTCACTTAACCCCAATTGCCTCAGCAAAAAGAAAAAAAAAAAAAAGAAGTCAATCTACAGTGGTTCAAAGTGCTTCCTAGATCTAGAGTGAGCAGAGATCTAAGTGACTTCTTGTCCAGAATCATCCAGTTAATAGATGCCAGAGGCCAGATTGAGACTTTCTGCTTCAAAATCCAGAACTGAAACCTTTGGGCATAGAGAACACAAGATGTCCAGCCTCATAAAGGACTTCTAAAATTTGGAGAGACCACGAAAAGTCTGCTAGAATTGGAGTTACAAGACTTGAGTTTGAATCCCAGCTTTGTGGTTTGGGGCAAGTCTCGGGCTCAGTTTACTCATCCGTAACCTAAAGGTACTAACTAAAGTTACTAAAGATAAGTAAAAGTCCCTTCCAGCTCTACATCTATGATCTTACACCCCTAGGGCTCTGCAAGGATCAAGGAATGAGGGGCAACTAGGTGGCGCAGTGGATAGAGCACCAGCCCTGAAGTCAGGAGGACCTGAGTTCAAATCTGGTCTCAGACACTTAACATTTCCTAACTGTGTGACCCTGGGCAAGTCACTCAACCCCAACTGCCTCAGCAAAAAAAAAAAAAAGAGTCAAGGAATGAGAACAGCTTTGGTAAATGAACATTAAAATCATGGAAAGTCCATTCTTCAGCTGCACTTAGCAAACTGAATGCTAATCTGTTCAGTCTGTCTTCATGTGGCTTCTGTTTCCCTAATGACCTGAATCATGTTTTTTCTGATCTTTTCTACTACCTTTGGGCCTTAATTCAGCTAATTGGCCTCCTGCATGTCCAGCCCTACCTTCATCTTCCTCAACTTTACAGAATTAATGGGGAAAAATAATACAAATTAGTGAAAAATATTATAAAATTTCTAAATTGGTCAAATATATGTTATGTAATTTGCATGCATGCATGATATATACATGCATTATGAAGTGCATCTCATGTGTATACACATGCATGTGGATCTGGGTGTATAATATATGTGTGGTGCGCATGCAAACATATACACATCAGCATATGTATACGTGTGTGCTGTGGGTAGCATAAACGCATATACATATATACACACCTATACACTGCTAGGCTTAAAGTCAAGAGACCTGAGTTTGTAGCCCAATTCAAATGTTTACTAGTTGTGCCATTATGGTCAAGTAACAACAGTCCCCAGCCTCAGTTTCCTTCTCTGTTAAAATGAAGGGAGTGTTTACAGAGCCCATGTGTCAGCTGAAAACAGGCTCACACAATCAACCAGCATTTATTCCCAGGGTGCCAGGGAATAGGCCAGTGAAAATGAAGCAGTCTCTGATCTCAGAGAGATTATATTTGGTGAGGAGAACCATGAATGTACATATTATAGGATATAGACAGATCTATGTATACATAGACATATATGTGTATATACCTATTACACACACAAAGTGAATGCAAATGTTCATGGGAAATGTTAGCAGCTGAGGATAAAGGCATCCAACATAGAAAGTGTCACTTGAATAGAGCTTTGAGGCCAGCAATTCAATGCTTCATGTCAGCTCTGGCCAGGAAGTCTCCAAGAAGCTTTAATTTTTTTTTTTTTTTTGTTTCTAGTTTTTCCCTAGGGCTATTCAGTTCTTCTTGCAACAAGCTGGTATAAGATTCTCTCTTTCTTTCTGTCTCTCTCCTGTGACTCTCTTTCCCTCCCTTACCTTTCTCCTCTCTTCTTTTATCTCCATCTCTCTTCATTTCCATCTCTTTCCTCTCTGCCAAAATAAAGCATCTGATAAAACCTTAAATTTCATTTTGCAAAAGATGGAAGAAATGTTAGGGAAACTATTATTTCGAAGCTGACGTTGACCAACATGAAGGAAATTGTTGCTAATGTAAACTCATTTGGAATCTTTGATGGAAATGACCACTTCAGTTGGGAATTCATAACAAAGATGGAGAGAGTCAGTTATGACTAACATGCACCCTTGACTTTGGGAGAGCAGATTTCAGAGTTCAGAAAAAGGACAGAAAGAAACTCATTAAATTATATAGGAGAAGTGGATCCAAGAGGGAATGAAATTTTCAGAATAAAATTTTCATCTTGCTAAAACAAATAATTCAGATGGGATAGAAAGGAAGGGGTTGTTTGGAGAGAATGATTTGACTGTGTAGGGAAGTCACTGACTAACTCAGATGGGAAAATTATATTTAAAGAAATGGCTGTCAGGGCAGCTAAGAGAGAGTGAATCCAAGGGAGTCACATGATTCTGTAAAAATAGGGTCAAGCAAGTTAATTTTGAGAATAAACTGAAGGTATTGATGAGAAGTGGATTCAAGAATGGGCTTCTGGAGGCAGCTAGGTGGTGCAGGGGATACAGCACCAGCCCTGAAGTCAGGAGGACCTGAGTTCAAGTCTGACCTCAGACACTTAACATTTCCTAGCTGTGTGACCCTGGGCAAGTTATTTAACCCCAATTGCCTAAACAAAACAAACAAAAAAAAAAGGATGATTAAAAAAAAAGGGAGAAGCCCACTTAGAATATCATGGTGGTCCTGTAGACAATGATAAAGACAGACCTTCTCATTTGCTACTTTTGCTCTATTTTCTTTCCCATGGGGATAATTTTGTACTGGAAAGAACATAGAACAAAAGTCTAAAAGGGATTTGAAGACAAAATGAAGAGATCAAAAAATACAAGATCATGGAGTATGAAAGAGAGACTCAAGGGAAGGGACAAACATTATTCCAATTTGTTTTTAAAGGCAAGAAAGTGAAGGTTATAAACTATAGAGACCAATAAACTCAACTTTTGATTACAGCAAATTTTTGGAATATATTGGGGTTCTTTGGTTTATTTTTATTTTTATTTTTTTGCTTTTTGCTGAGGCAATTGAGGTTAAGTGACTTGCCCAGGGTCTCACAGCTAGGGAATGTTAAGTGTCTAAGACCAGATTTGAACTCAGGTCTTCCTGACTTCAGGGCTGGTGCCCTATCCACTGCACCACCTAGCTGCCCCTGAATATATTGTTAAAGGGACCATTAAATGGGCAGCTAAGTGACATGGTGGAGAGCATGGAGGACCTGAGTTCAAATCTGACCTCAGATGCTTGACATTTACTAACTGTCTGGGCAAGTCACTTAACTTTGATGCCTCACCAAAAACCAGAGAGAAACAGGAGGGGTGGGGAAGTAAAGAAAGAAGGGAGAGAGAAAGAGAAAGAGAGAAAGGAGAGAGAGGGAGGGAGGAAAGGAGAGAGGTAAGGGGAGAGACCATTATAAAGGAACCCCCAAATTCCGCTTCTTCAAGAACAAATCATGCCAGAATAACCTGATTTTCTTTTTTCCCCCTACAAGATTATTAAACTCCTAGATTGGAGGAATGGGATTGATTTACCTGGATTTTAACACAACATTTGAAAAAATCTCAAGCTATTCTTGAGGACAAGATGGAGTTATGTGAATCAGACAATGTTTTCAGTGAAACAAGATTGGGTGGCCACTTGTCAGGATAATTCTAGAGGAAAGTTCATGTTCAGGTACAAGGTAGACATGAGGTTCCTTCCAGCTCTGAGAATCTGTGATTCTGGGACTATTCCCTGGTTCATTCTGACTTAAATGAAAGCAGAAAGTTACTCTAAACCAAACTAACAAGCACAAGAAAGAACTAACTGCTAGTGACCCATAGAAATCCTAGAATCAATGATTGAGAGCTAGATACCAATTAATCCATTATATAGATGAGGAAATTGAGACCTGGAGAGATTAAGTGACTTGGTCAAGATTATACCAATAGAACATAGCAGAGCTGGGAAATTTGACTATATTGGGTTGTGTTCTGTGGGAAAGGGAAATGGAAATATTGACTGCAAATAAGATACCAGATACCCTATATAAGCAATAGCACACCATCCTCAACCCTTGAGAGCCTTCAGAACTCTTTCTCTTTCGGCACTTTTGTAAGTCTATTTTCCCCCTTAACAGAACAAATTAGTTCCTAAGCATCCAAATACAGCATAAAATCTATTCTTTGTTCTTTTTAAAATTTTATTTGTTTTGAAAAATATAAAAGGAAGTGTTTCAATAAAAATGCATTTCTAAATGAAACCAAGAATTTCCACTCAAAGTTAAATTTTAAAGAAAATTCAAAAACAATTACTTATTTATAGGTCATGTTCCTGAAATTACTGGGTTTATTTATTTATATTTTGTCATGCAAGTACTACTATCATCTTAGTCCCAGGTCAACACAAACAACAGTCAACAAACACTTATTAATCATCTATTATGTGCCAGGCACTGTGCTAGGTGCTGGGGACACAAAATAAAAAATGAAACATTTTTTGAAGGTAGTTTTAAATAAACATTGAGGGAGACAAATCGATCCATCAGTGGTAGCTTTGAATAGTCTAGCCGTGTATGAGCAAGTCAGGTCTCCAGAGTATAGCTTCATTTCTCCTTTTCCCCCTCTCCCCTCTCCCCTAATTCCCCAAATCTCTAGAAGTAGTCCCTAAGAGATTGTGGAGTATTTGTTAGACGCTACTGATCATGAACCCTGATCTGGAGTGTTCTACCAATATCAATGACCAGATCATATCTTCCTAATATCTTAAAACCATTCTAGCAATGATATTGAGGAGATTATTATTCAAATTACATTGGGACAGTAATTACTAATATGACACAAAGCAAATCAATTAGTGAAATGATTACCCAAAACTGTAAAGAACTGCTGGATGGGATAATATCAAAATTGATAGATAGATAGATAGATAGATAGATAGATAGATAGATAGATAGAT
>JAJPUD010005856.1:103206-145912 GCA_023553655.1 Myrmecobius fasciatus
GATAGATAGATAGATAGATAGATAGATAGATAGATAGATAGATAGATAGATAGATAAAGGACTATAGATAGTCCTTTAAGATCTGGCAACAGAAGTGAAGAGATGGTAATTATAGTGAAGGACCTCACTAATCAAATAGTAGAAACATTCAGAACTTCACAGAGCCTGAATTCAGAATCATTAAGATTGTTTCTTAATTTCTGAATGCACGGATCCAATATAATAACTGTTGCAGGGCTTGTATACATTCACAGATGAAGTGAAGGTTAAAAATCTCAAGTGTTCTTGCTTATAATCAGACTCCTAGCATCCTGCCTCCTGATTATATGTTTGGGTAGCTATGCCAGATTGTTTTCCACCTGATTGATGAGACTCTGTGTGTGTGTGTGTGTGTGTGTGTGTGTGTGTGAGTGTATATGTTTGGGATTGTGTGTGTGTGTGAGTGTATGTGTTTGGGATTGTGTGTGTGTTTGTGTTTGTATGGGATTGGGGCTGTGTTTGTGTATGTTTGGGTATGAATGTGTTTGTATGTGATTGGATATGTGTATATGTGTGTTTGAATATGAGTGTGTGTATGTGTGTGTGTGTTTGAAATAACACAAAGCTTTTTCCAGGTTGTGTTCAAAAGGTGCTAGTGTTTTATGTTGCTTTCTTCTACTTAGTGAGCAAATAAACCAATTGTTGTTTTTTTAAACATCCTCTTCAAGTTCTTTTTGCTGATGGCTATTGAAGAATACTAATTCAAAAGGATTCTAGCTCGATCAGTCAATATTTGTTATTCTTGTACAATAAAAAAAGAAAAAGGAATATTCTTGTCCTTGAATGAGCTATTGACCTAGTAAGAATACATGAATAATGTGTAAACTTTTTTTTAAAGGCATAAAGACATTGAGATGAATTCAATTCAATGAGTGAATGTTAAGCCCCTATTCTGTGACAAGGACTCCCTCTCCTCACCTGGTTTCTTGCCTTCCGTTGGGACTGGGCTCAAATTTCACCTTTGGCAGAAGGCTCAAACCCCCCCCCCCCACTACCCCTGCTCCAGCCTGATCCCAGAGATGATTGTTCCTTTCCACTGTATGTAACTTATATGTACATATTTATTTACATGTTGTCTCCCCCATGAAAATGTAAACTTCTGAGGGGCAGGAGGCTATTCCCCACCCCATCCCACCCCCCCTTTTTTGGTAGCCACAGCTTAATAAATAATTCCAGTTTGACCGTGTTCTGGAGGCTGTACACAGCAAGAAAGAGATGATAGTCACTACCCACAATGATCTTGGATTATTCTAAAACATGTTATTTTAAGTCAGCAGAGTCCACAACTAATGAGTTGACCCCAAAGGTCCTTCCAACCCTGAGAATCTGTGAGTCTAATACAAGAAACGTCCTCCTTGGCCTACAGCAGCCTCACACCCCCAACCTAGGAAACAGTGGGAAGCTATTTCTCAGTCCTCTCACCCTTGCTCATTCTGCTGATAAATGACACAAAAAGACCGACTCAGCAGAACCACTGGGCAATCTTTGAGACTGGATTCCCATTCTTTTATATCTCCCCCTGCCCTGTTTTATTTTATCAGGGAAGATCTGGGACGGACAAGCTGTTTTCTTGGTCTCTTTTACTTCCTAGGTTGCTTTAAAAGAGAGACAGAATGGAGTAGCAGCAATGAATATACATCTCCAAGTACCCACTGGGCATTTCAACAATAAAAAATAGACAGAGGCTGGAAGGTTTATGAGGAGACAGGGTCTGTGAAAAATAATATTAATGGCCTGAAGCATCCTTGCAGATATGGAAAGGATTTTTTTTTCAGTCCATTAATTGAGTTGCCAACAACAGATGACAGCTGCTGAGGTGGGGAAGACGGTATCAGTCTTGCTGTAGTCATCATCCTTTTGAATCAAGAGGGTACAGGGGCACCTGCTGTGCCCAACTGGGAAGGAAAAAAAATCACTGGTTGTGTGCTTGATTTAAATATTTATCAAATTTCTATGATAGACCAGAAAGTCTAATTTAAACACAAAAGAGTTTAGCCTCCTATGATATCCAGAATTACAGAATCCCAGAATCTTAAAGGTGGAAGGGATTTTAAAGTCATCTAGTGAATTCATGGGGCAGCTAGGTGCAGTAGTGGATAGAGCACTAGGCCTGGAATGAGAAAGAGTTCAAATACAGCCTCAGACACTTATTAGCTCTGTGACCTTGGGCAAGTCACTTAACCCAGCTTGCCTCAATTTCCTTAGGGAAGTTATCCTTCCCTAATTGGAGAGGGAAATGGCAAACCATCCTGGAATTTTGCCAAGAAAAATGCCAAATGGGATCACAGAGTTGGACAAAACTAAAAAAGGTGCAACAACAGCAGCAGCAGTAGCAACAACTTGAATAAGAATCATCTCTAAGAGAAAAAAATTAAAAAGAAAATTTAAAAAAGAAAAGAAAACTCTCTAAGACACTTCAAGCTTTTGCTTGAAGACCTTCAGTGAGGAAGAGGTCACTACTGGCCAAAACAGTCCTTTCCACTTTAAGATCAGATCTCATAATGAAGAAGTTTTGTGGGATTTTACTGACTAAATTTGCCTCTCTGCATTTTCCCACACATTCTTCTAATTCTGGGGCCAAACAGAACCCTTTCAATACATAAACATACTCCCAAGTCTATTCTGAGTTCCTTCAATCAACCTGACATGGAATAAATAATTTTTGAAAAGTGGTATTTACTTAATTTTCTATTTCCCTTATGCTATTGAGGGGCTTTAATAATTGGGACAAAAACATAAATGAAAAAAAAAACACAGAGAAATGTTAGGAACCAGTATCATAACTAGACTAAGTTTTAGGGACAAGTCAATCAGAAGCAATTTTATTTAATTTAACATCACCTAGTTTCCAAGCATGTTCTAGATTAGAGGCCTTTTGATCATGCCTTTGATTGTGTCTCTATATTGGGCTCTAAGAGAGAATATCAGACATATTTGGTTTCACAGAGAAACTTGTCCCACCTTATAGGGAAGTGGGAGGGAAAGGGGGAAAAGAAAGGGAAAGATTAAGAGAAGGGAAAATAGAAGAATGAAGGGAAAGGTATAAAAAAGGGGGAGGGGCTCTAAAAGGGGGAGGACTGTTTGAGGGAGGTGGTCATCAAAAACAAAATACTGGGGAGGAAGGAAGGGTGAAAGGGGAAAGAAAAGAGAAAAACATAACTTTGGGTAAATAAGATGGCGGGAAAAACAGAATTAGTTATTTTAACTGTAAATGTGAATGGAATGAACTCTCCCATAAAACGGAAACAGACAGCAGACTGGATTAAAAACCAGAATCCTACAATATGTTGTTTACAAGAAACACATCTAAAGCATAGAGATACATACAGAGTGAAGGTAAAGGGCTGGAGCAGGAGTTGTCTCCATTTGAAATACTACTTCTAGGGACCTTGAACTAGGGGGAAAATTCCAGCTTGTTAAAGAACAATTTGGGGGTCTACAAATAGGACAATGGTCACTGAATAACTAGTCAATTGCATTTTTGATCCCCTCCTCTCCAAAGTTTATCCTCCTCCCATAAATCAACCTTAATCCTTTCATAACAGAGAACTGGGAACTGCTCATGGATGAGTCCTGTTTTCAAGGATGGGGACAGCCAAGAACTTTCCTGGCCTGGAGGGACTTCAGGCTTCCACCTGTTCAAAAAGACTTCTTGTTTCCATTTTTAATCCCCCTCCCTAAAAAGGCTTTTCTTCTTGACTGGCTCCACATTTTCAAAATAGAAAAAATTTTTAGACCAGTGAAATATTTATTCCTTGATATTTCTAGAAAAACTAGAAGAATGTGGTGGGTTTTTTGCTTGTTTTTTAAATATGTTTCCACACCAGGACAGACTCAGTACTGAAAAGTAGGTGTGACCAAGATCATTCTGATCTCAGAGTCCTTATACACAAACCTATCTATTACACTTGATCAGAGTCAATTGTACCCATTATGTGCTAGAAACCATGCTCAGCCCTGGAAATAGAAATACAGAGGGGAAAAAAAAAAGAAGAAAAAAAAAAGATAATACCTGCCCTCATGAGGCTTATAATCTAATGGGGGAAGGCTCAAAGAGGGGGCAGGAGAAGCTCCCCAAACCAGGGAAAAGTTAGAGAAATAGCAAAGTATGAGAAATCAAGATATGGCTGAGCTGAGGTCTCTGCTCCAATGGAAGCTCAGAGTTCAGGGCTCCACCTTCCAATCAGAGGCAGAGGGGCAATGATGAAGTGGAATACCAAGGCTAATTAGATCTTAGAGGATAATAAGGTTATTTCAATCATGAATTTCCTGAGCTTGATGAGGAAGTCAGAGAAGTCCCAAGATGGTGCTGCCAGGTGAAAGCGAGGTTATGTACAAGCCAAACTCTCTCGGACGACCAAAGTTTAGCCCCGTTGGCCCTTTGGATGCTACCACGGGGACCCCATCTGTACAGGAGAGCAGCCCAGAGGCTTATTTTCAGTAATGACTTGGCCAAATGGGTGGAAATCAGGACTAAGGAAGGTCAGGAAATAAAAGGCCTGTCTGCCAAAGCTAAGGAAGACAATCAACATGCTTCACAGAATTGGGTTTGTTGACATCCTGAATTATTTCCTTCCTGACTTGGGGACTTGGGGGAGGAGAGGATTGGGGTGGGGAGCAAAAGAGGTAACTTTGAGAAATGGTGAGTGGAGGGGTAGCTGCTGATTTTGATTCTTCAGATTCACCTGGCACTTTATTTTCAAAAGTGTCACTTTTGCTTCACTTTGAGGTCACATGTTTAACCTGGACTGGTCCAGGGGGAGTTTTGTACAGATAATCCTAATAGCTGGTGCTTACACATCACGCTGTGCAAAGCCCTTTACCTACCTGCATCACTTTATCCTCCCAACCACCCTGGGAGGTCGGTGCTCTTGTTATCCTCAGGAAACTGAGGCAGGGGGACTCGAAGTGAATTGCCGGGGCCATACAGCTGGGGCATTCTCGGGACCAGACCCAGCTCTCTATCCACAGCGCCAGGGGTTCGTGTGGCATGGACTCGCTATGCCAGAGGGCACCTTCACTGAAGCTGTGCCAGAGCTGAGATTGGCAAGGCGATATTGACCAGGGCCAGCGTAAGTGTGAGGAGGTAGCGGCCAAGCAAAGGTCCGGAAGCAGAGGGGCTTCTCTGGAGGGGCAGCGTCCGCCTGGGCGGCTCCCTGGCCATCCCGCGGGGAAACTGAGGCAGGAAGCAATACCCCTTACCCCCAGCCCTCGGCCCAGACCCCGTGGCCCTCTGAATCTCAGTCGGCTCGAGCTCCTAGTGAGCCAAGGCAGAAGGGCCCTCGGGTTCGAGGGGGGTCCACACGTTGTCAGTGGGCTCCTGCCCTCGGTAAGTAGGTCAGGGGCAAGCAGAGACTAGCAGGGTGGAGCACGGAAAGAGTCGCCCTCCTCCCCAGGCCCCGCCTTCCGCTCACGCGTGCCCCGCCCCGAAGGGGGCCTGACACCTTCCCATGGTCAAGGGGGAAGCAGAGGGTCCCGCGGGTAAGTGACCCGCCAGGCTTCGGGCTAGGGGGGCTTCAGACAAGGGACACCCTCACCTGAGGGGGCGTCCTGCGCGCCCTTGGAAGGGGTGGGGGCGAGGGAGGAGTAAGAAAGGGTATAGGCGTCCCGCCCAGCCCAAGATGTTGCCCGCAGGGACCGACGCCGGGAGCTCCGGCCGGACCGAGGCGGGGGCTCCGTGGCTCGGTGGCTCTGGAGCCCGAGTGGGCCTGGCTGCCAATCTGGGGCTTCACCTCCCGAGCGAGAGGCAGGGGCGGCTGGCCAGGGAAAGAAGAGGGGAGCGGGGTGGGGGGGGGCGTCATGGATCAGCGGGACAGGTAGGGCGGGGCAAAGAGGGAGGGTACAACACTACGGCCTCCTCCCCCCGGACTGGCTGGGCACTGGGGGGAGGGGCCTCCCCTTCTTCCTCCACACCTTTCCCGGACCGAGTAGGTGCCCGGTGGGGCTTTCAGAGACTCTCCGCGGGCGGAAAGTTAGACTTGGGCGTGGGAGGGGCCTTAAAGGCGATCTAGTGCCCCCATAGCCAAGGTCACCCTGGGAAAAGATGGAGAATTTGCACTGGGACCCTCCCCTTTGGCCCATGTTTGCGCAAAAGAACCTTCTTGGGGAGGGGGAGTGGAGGGTGCCGGGGATTGCTTCTCCCCCAAATCCGGTGACACTGTTGCTTCCCCGAGCAGAGCCCTCCGTCCTGTGGACAGAGCCGGGGCTGAATGAGCCCCTTCCCTGTGCGGGACCCCTGATCTGCAGGAAGCTCGGCCTCCCGGCCGGGAGCTCAGGAACACTGCACTAAGAAAACGCCTCAAAGAGAATACTTGGGAAAGGGGGAGACTGGGGGGAGGGGGAGGCCGCCGCTGCCAGTCCCATCCAAACCCCTCCCCTTTTTTACAGAGGAGGAAACTGAGGCATGACTGGATTGCCCAGGGTCACCCTAGGAGGGAGCCTCGGGCCGGGGTTGTTTTGGGAATACTCATACTTCCTGATAACCGATCTCGTGCTGCCCCTACAAGCCAAATTTCGGCAGCCCAAGTGAAAACCCGGGGCTCGCCGGAGACAAATGTGCTTCGGCTTTGGGCCGGAGGGAGGGAGGAGAAATGTGTTTCCAAGGAAAAATAGATCCAGACAGCTTGGGTCGGCCTGCGAAGTGAAGGAGAGAGGGGGCCCCGACTGGGCCCATTTCTGTTTTCCCGATAGAGTCTGCTGGGGGACGGCTTGTGACATTGATATTGACCACGACCAGAGGCCTAGATGGAACTAGGCCTGTGCAGAGCCCCGAGCGCACCCGGCGCTCCTTCTGTGCCGGTCTGAGACAGCCTGGGTAAGTTCTTGGGCCGTCTTGTCTCGGATAGGGTAGGATGGGATAGCCTGGAGAATCCGAGGCTGGCTGCGTTTGGGGGATGGAAGCAGCTCCCTTATTCTGGGGCTCCCCAATTCACAGGAGACTGGGAGGGAGATTTGGGAAATACTTGGAGAACTAACTTCTAATCCCCCCAGCCAGCTCTTCCAGCCCCACCTCGCTCCTTAGAGCATCTGACTGCTGGGCAGGAAGGTGGAGAACTCTAAATTAGTCTTCTTCAAACTTTTTTTTTTTTTTTTTTTTTGGAAATCTCTTTATGGTTGTTCAGTCCTTTCAGTTGGGTTTTTTTGTTTGATTTTTGTTTTTGTTTTTGTTTTTTGGTTAAGATCCTAGAATGGTTTCCAGCTCATTTGACAGATAAGGAAACTGAGGCAAAAAGGATTAAGTCAGTTGCCAAATATGAACTCCTCTTCCTGACTCCAGACCCAGCATGTGAAATAATTTTACTTAGGTGCCCATATAACCCTGCTTTACACTCTTAAAAATGATTGAGGGCCAGCCATTTCCCCACCCCGCCCCCATTCCTGCTTTACACTCTTAAAAATGATCAAGGACCAGCATTTCCTTACCCTCCAACCCTATAAGTATTTGTTTGAGTGGGGTTATATCCACTGACAAATCTAATGACTATTAGAAAATTAATATATTATGAATATTGATGTTATATTAATAACATATACTTAGAAAATAGTATTATTAGAAATTAGTATTATTATGAACATAATTTTGACTTCTTCGTATGCTGAAAAAATCTTAGGGGATTTCTAAACCACATTTTATGCAAAAGAAACCATGCTTAAGAGGAATTTTCTTTTTAAAGAGTTTTTTTCTTATCCACAGTCTCTGGTTCACTGCACTGCCCAGTGCACCCACTGAGAATGTCTCAGCTGTTTTTGCTCCCTGACACAACAGTGGGATGTTCTCCCTCCCCCCAGATTAGCTCATCCAGTTTTTCTTAAAACGGGCAGCCCTATCTGTACAGGAGCTAAAAGGAGGGGGCCCGGTTCTTTTGAGTCAGCAGAAATGAGTTATTGATCCAAAATATTCCACATAATGGCCAGAACAGATACCTTCAGCAATTATATATGAGATGAAGTGTTTCCCAAAAGTTTTAAATTACTGTTTTAAATGCTGTGGCCAAAAATCAGGATCAAAACCCCCAAACAGTGTTACTAAGAAGATGGGGAGAATTTGTTATTTTATAACTGAAATGAATATAGTTTCCACTTGATTCTTTCCATCCAGGAAGATCCAAGTGCAATGCATAATCATAATTACTTAGTGTGTTTGTGCCAGAAACTGTCTGGAGATAGAGTTGAGACTTAAGTTCTGCCCCTGACAAATACTGATTATTTGACCTTCTCAGGGCTTAGGCAGCTTTCTAAAAAGCTGTGCTGTGGAGCAATTAGTGATTAAATTGCTTAGAAGCAATTCCCTCCACCAAAGAAGTCCCTGACCTAGAATAGGAATAATAATAATAATAATAGACAGCAATTTAAGGTTTGCAAAATGTTTTACATAGATGATCTTCTTTGATCTTCACAACAACCTTGTGAAAGAAGTGATACAACTATTGTTAGCCCCATTTTGCAGAAGAAGCTAGTGTTGAATAACTTTTCCAGAGTCATACAGTCAGTAAGTGCTTGAGGCAGGGTGCCAAATTCAGGTATTCCTAACTCAAAGAATCATAGAGTTTATCATTTTTATTTACTTTTGCTTTTTTAATTAAAAAAAATATTTTTGGAGGCAGTCAGCATTAAGTGACTTGTCCAAGGTCACAGCCAGTTAGTGTCTGACGCCACACTTGAACTCAGGTCCTCCTGACTCCAGGGCCAGTGCTCTATCCACCTGCCTCAATGCAAAAAATTTAAAAAATTAATTCATGATGCTTTGTTTTTTGAGGACATTATATCCAAAACAGTAGTTTTGTTTGAAGGAAAGATTCGAAAACACAAGTAGATACACTTACAAAATTGTTTCCCCTGGAAATAGTTCTAATGACCAGTATTTATTAGATTATAAACTCCTGAAGTGCAGGGACTGTCTTTTGTAGCCCCAGTTCTTAGCACAATGCCTGAAAATTACTAAGTTCTTAAGCACATGTTGTTTGGTTAAGATTTTAGAGCTTGAGGGAACTTGTCCTTTCATTTTACAGATGAGGAAACTGAGGCCCAGGGGAGACGTGAAGAGATTGGCCTGAAGTTTAAAAGGTAGGGAGTGAGCCTGGGTTTTTGAATACCCTTCGCCTCTGACTGCAAGGCTAGAGCTTTGGCTCAGTCTCACCAGGAAGATGCAGCACTGGTCTCCTCCCTTTTCCTGATGGAGTCTAAAACCCATTTTAACAAATAACTTCCTACCTGGATGATCTCAGGCAGATCCTTTCACTTTTCCAGACCTCATCTTCCTCATCTGGATGGAGATGAGACCATCTGATATTCTTGTTCAAGTCAGTGGTGCTGGATCACTCTGTTTATTAAACAAACTTGTCTTTAGATCTGGGCCAACAAACACTTTTTGGGGGGTGTGGATACTATAAATTAGATCCAGTGGAAAGATCTGGCATAATGCAAAAATCAACTTAGAGCCATTATGGTTCAAGGGAGAATAGCAGCGTGGATAGAAAGCCAGCTGAGGAGACTGAGGTTCATGGTCTCTTGGTGATCTGGTCAAGCTCCGATAGAATGGGGGCTACCCCACCACACCACCTCATGAGCCTCATAGTCACTAATTTAAAATGTAATGTGATTTATGTTTGTTTTCAAATTTATTTTGTTAAATATTTCCCAATTAAATTTTAATCTGGCTCAGGCCCCTCTGGGGAGTATGGTCAAGATATCACTGGGGCTGGAGCAGCTGAGCAGGGGCTGACCCCCAAGAGGAGGAGAAGTTTTCTACTTGGGGATTGAGTCCTTCAGTCAATGAAATCAGAGCCCCACTCCTGGTTCTTGGCAAATTTCTTGCCCTTCTCTTAATAATGCATTTTTTAAACCCATAGTATCCAGAATTGATGTACACTAATTGAAATTTAATGCAGAGAGCACAACATTTTTCAAGGATCAAGAACCCTTTGGTTTTAATTTTTTTTCTAAAAAAAAAAGAAAGAAAGAAAATGAAGGACTTTAAATTTAGCTGAAAAGAGCTAGAAACCAGCCCCTTCAGAATTCACAGACTAGCCAGTGCATGGGGGGGGGTTGAATTGACAGTCTAATATAGCCTGTCAACTCCTTCTCAGAATATATATTTTATTAATATCTTTTTATTTTCAAAACATATGTAAAGATAGTTTTCAACATTCACACTTGCAAAACCTTGTATTCCAAAATTTTTCCTTCCCTTGCTATCCCCTCCCCTGGACAGCAAGTAATCCAATATATGTTAAACATGTGCAATTCTTCTATACACATTTCCACATTTATCATGCTGCACAAGAAAAATCAGATCAAAAAGGAAAAAAAAAGCAAGCAAACAACAACAAAAAAGTGAAAATCCTGTGTTGTGATCCACATTCAGCCCCCATATTCTTCTCTCTGGATGCAGATGGCTCTCTTCCTCACCACAGTCTATAGGAACTGTCCTGAATCACCTCAGTGTTGAAAAAGAGTCAAGTCCATCAAAGTTGATCATCACATAATTTTTTTTGTTGCTGTGTACAATGTTCTCTTGGTTCTACTCACTTCACTCAGCATCAGTTCATGTAAGTCTCGCCTTCTTCAAATTATCCTGCCAACCATTTCTTATAGAACAATAATATTCCATACATTCAGAATATTTTTAAAATTTAATTTAAAATTAATTTTCACTTAAATTTACTTCTTAAAAACTAAAATGCATTATTGTGGTTCATTCATCCTCAAAGAGGACCAACGTATGAACAACAACAAAATTTGGTCATTAGATTTTTGATTTGAATTTGAATTTTTAATTTTATTTAATTTTTTTTTAAAAAAACTTTGTATTTATTTAAAATAAAATACATATGATGACAAAGGAAGCCAATTCTATTAAAACTCAGTTCACAGGGAAACTAGTTCATAGACCCCAGTTCTTAACTGCTGAGATAATATAAATGGCACAGCAGCTTTCTCTAAATAACTGTTATGGATGGCATAATGCTTAAAGACCCCACCCCATGCTCCATTCCCTGTGCTAGTAATATGTGAGATGCAAACTTTGAACCAGGAGAAGTAAAGTATACCTGCTGATCCCTTTTTCCTTTTTATATGAAAAATATGTCAAGCTTTAGAAAATGTCATATGAGTCAAAACCTAGTGGTGTGATTTTCAGCCCCATGACTATTTTACAGTACCAAGTGTCCCTCCCTCAATTTCTCATAGCTTTTTTCAAGGGACTATGAGACCCAGAAACAACCTTCTCTCCAGGTGGGATAGAATGCAAAATCTACCTATTAAATTAGACTCACCTGGAGATGATGAGGGGGAAGATGGCACAGAATGTCTGGTTCTTTCCATAGTTTGGTGGACTTTGTCAAACTGGTCTTCCTTCCCATTTTTAAAAAATTTTATATTTTAGTTGAAGATAAAATATTCCTCTACTGAAATAATTTAGGAAGAAATTTATCCAGTTGTCCAACAGAGGGGGAGAGACAGAAAAGAGGTGCCCCCCAATATCTGTAAGTTACCCATTCGTTGCTATAATTCATTCTGGAAGAGGACCAAAATTACATCACTGTGTTAGAGTCAAGTTATAGTGTGTCTGACTGTGGCTGATCAGACCAACACAAGCTCAGAATGCTCGGCCACAGGTCGGACACAAACTGCTCTCATTTTGCTCATCTCACTTTTCTTCTGAGCTAATTCAATTTTGCTTTACTCACAGAGCACTGCACCTTTTCTGCTGGGTGCTCCTGTGTCAGTGTCTCTGATGTCTTACAATCAATTTTAAAGTTCTTAAGAGAGACCTTGAGAGTGTCCTTATTATCATTTTTTTCTGACCACCTTGCGATCATTTGCCATGTGTGAGTTCTTCATAAAATAATCTTTCTGACAAATGTACATTTAGCATTCAAATAGTGTGGCCAGCCCAATGGAGTTGCACTCTCTGCAGTAGAATTGGAATGCTGGTAGGCACTTTAGCCCCAGAAAGGACCTCGGTGTCTGGCACCTTCTCCTGCCAGGTGCTCTTCAGAGTCACCCAAGACAATTCCAATGGAAGCTATTCAGTTTCCTGGCCCAGTGCTGGCAGATTGTCCAGGTTTTACACAATATACAATAATGAGATCAGTCCAATGGCTCTGTAGACCTTCAGTTTGGTAGTCACTCTCCCACACTTCAAGAAAACAGTAACTGAGCAGCCAGCACTGTAAGATGCAATGGGTTGCTTTGACATATCTTGTTTTTTTTAAATTGAACTTTATTTTCAAAACATATGCAAGTATAATTTTTCAACATTGACTCTTGAAAAACCTTGTGTTCCAATTTCCCCTCCCTTCCCCCATCCCCCCCCTTCCCCCATCCCCTCCCCTAGATGGAAAGTAATCCAAAATATGTTGAAATATATGTAAATCCAATATAGGTATATATATATACATTTGTATGTATGTATATATATACACAATTATCTTGCTGCACAAGAAAAATCAGATCAAAAAGGAAAAAAAACAAGAAAGAAAATAAAATGCAAGCAAACCACAAATGTTATCTTGTGATTCACACTCGGTTCCTAATGTCCTTTCTCTGGGTGCAGATGGCTTTCATCATAGGATTGGAATTGGCCTGAATTATCTCAGGATGTATCTTGAAAGAAAACTTTGCATTTCTTGCCTCAATCTTCCAGTCTGACTGGGTTTCTGAACAGCATAACTGAAGGTCCTGAGTTAAACATCTAAGTCAGAGCTTCTTAAACTTTTTCTATTTGTGACCCCTTTCCACCTGAAAAATTTTTCCATGACCCCCAAATATTAAAATATGCAAATCAAACACCTACTGACAATAAATCATAATTTCCCGACCCCCACATTTCGTTATTAGACCCTCTCTATATAAGGTCACGAACCATAGCTTAAGAAGAAGGGCTGTATTTAGCAACAAGTCTGACTTCTCAGCCATCCCAGACTAGATTCAAATAATGTCATAGTTTTCCCACATCTCTTCTAAGGTTTGTTCTCTAGGACAGATATTTTAGGAAATGTAAAAGATGCAAAAATAAAAGACAGTAAGTGAAAATGTGTTTAAATATAAAGCATATGCTCATACTTACCTCTTTTTTCTTTTTTCCTTTTTTTTGGGGGGGGGGAGTGTAAGGCAATTGGGGTTAAAATTTGCCTAGGGTGAAACAGCTAGGAAATATTGTGTCTGAGGTCAGGTTTGAACTCAGGTCCTCCTGACTTCAGGGCTGATACACTATCCACTGTATCATCTAGCTGCCTTTTCTCTCTATTTTCTTGATATAATTATTAGGAATAACTGATATTTTGCTTGAATTATCATGGGTACTATAGTTCACGTCAAAGCTTGAATGAAAATTCTACTTAAGATAAAGTAGATTTTCAAGTATTTGATTTTTTTCATTGATTTATTTCATTTTTCTCTATTGAGCCCTTAATTTGTCTTTTTCCTGTGTAATCATAACTGAAGCTACTGTCTTATTCTGAAGGTCTTTCTGTGTTTCTCTGTATTCATCACACACATCATTTTCTAACACACTAATATTCCATTGTCTTCGTATATCATAATTTGGGACTAAAAGTAATTTGTTTCTTTTGGGGACTGGTAGCTAGCACAGCGGAAAAAGTATCAGGCTTGAAGTCAGGAAAACTCATCTTCCTGAGTTCAAATCTGGCCTTGGACACTCAATAGCTGTGTGATTCTGGGCAAGTCACTTAACTCTGTAGCTATTAAATGAGCTAGAGAAAGAAATGGCAAACCATTCCCAGTCTTTGCCAAGAAAACCTCAGATAGGGTCACAAAGAATCAAACATGACTGCAAACAACTGAACAACAAAAATAGGTTTTTTTTTAAAACTTTGAACCACAATTCCTTGAGAAATCTTTTCATTCAAAGTATGAACTTATGAACAAAGTAAACTTGACTTTTCTCATTAGTTTCTGAAGCTTTTCCACTTATTTAATTTCCTTCTGAATGCTTTAAAACTCTGAGCACTTAAAAAAATTCCATTGATCTATTTTTTCTTTTATTACTATCACTAGTCCTCCCTTCTCTTTGCATGGCATAATCATAAAATAGAGCCCTGTGTTAGCCATGGCCAGCAGGTTTCATCTTCAGATTTTAGGAGCTGGGCTAGATTATTGCCCTCTTCTGAGTTCTGAAATCTTTAAAGTGCTGTAGTAATTGTGCAAATAGTTCTTCTGATTCCATTCATTTCATGCTACATCACTTCATAAGGTCTTTCTGTACTCTGCATCCATCACACACATCATATCTGATAACACATTAATATTCCATTGTCTTCATAGATCATAATTTGTTTGGACATTCTAATGGATAGACATCTACTTTGTTTCTAATTCTTTGCTATCCCAAAAAAAAAAAAAAAACCAAACCCAGCACTGCTATAAATACTTTGGAGAATAGGGGACTTTTTTCTTATCCATGGCTTTGTGGGGATATAAGCACAGTAATGGAATCTTGGATTCTTAGACATTTTATTTACTTTATTTGTATAATTCCAAATTGCTTTCCAGATTAGTCACATTACTTCACAACCTCACCTTCTACAACCCCTTCAATACTGTTGCTATTTTTAAAAATCAATTTTGCCAGTTTGCAGGGATTTTAATTTCACTTATTATTAGTGATTTAGAGCACTTGGTTGTAAATATTGTGCAGTGTATTTTGGGTTGTTTTTTTTACTTCATATCCTTTGATCATTTATTTACTGGGGAGTGGTTGTTAGTTTTAGATACATTTATTAATTGTTTATTGAGCTTAGATACCAAAACTTTACCAGAGAAATTTGATATAAAAGTTCTTTCCTTCCCTCATTCAATATTGTCTGTGCAGAAGCTTCTCAGTTTCAAGATCCCTCTTCTGCTATCGAGTATTATATTCCTTCCTTTCATTTTAATCTTTTTTAAAGGTAGTCATATTATCACTGACTCTTTGCCCCTCACCCTGACCCCATCTTCTCTTTAATAATTGCCCCAGCTCTCCTCCCCTTCAATTAGTCCTCTTCCCTAGTCTTTTAATTTCTTCTTTTGTGTCCCTTTCCAAAAAGGAGTTTTCTCTTTTCATTATTCATATTCTTTTTCTGTTTATTCTAGACCCTCATTCTCTGATTCATGGCTCCTGTAAAATTATCTTTTTTCTGTATTCTTTATGAAATAAAAGCTTCCAAAGTATTCATTCTAGGCTCTCCCCTCCAAGCAGTTCTGCCAGTGCCTTATAGAATTTGCCCCATGAGTCTCCCCTTTCCATTGAGCCTTATTCCCAGAATAATGCCAGTTATTGCAGTTGTTGGCACACTGGCTCATAGAAGAGTCCCTCCCCACCACATTTCTGATTCTGCAGTCCACCATGGATCTGTAGGCTCTCTTTGATTTTCTTTTGACATTTGCCATCATCTCCTGGTGTCCATGCTCTCCCACTCTTCCAGATGCTACTTATCCCCTGGGGGGCTCTAATTCCCTCTCTCCCAGTGTAGGATAAGTAGATTTTTCAAGCATCAAATCCCCCAAGCCTCATCCAGGGCCCATCTCTCTTCACTTACAGGAGTATTCATTAATGGAACGCTTTTATACCTCTAAGTAAGACCTTTCTCATGACCATTACTACCCCCCTTTCAATCTTTCTTTTCTTCTCCCACTCCCCTTTAGGCTCTTCTCTTTCTGAGACCACTTTCCCCTCATTGCTAACCTTGTTGCATTTCTCTTCCCCCATTTTCATGAACCCTTCCAAGATGTACTATACCTTTGATTCACCTGTCAGCAGGGTAGTGTCAGGTTCTATCCATAATACCCCCTGTCTGCTTCTTCACTGTTCCCTCTATCAGACATCTGCCTTCCTCCTGGTATCTGGGTGCACTTTTAGAAAGAAATTTCTTTCTATCTCTGTTGTGACTCTTGTTTTTGCTGTCCTTACCTTCTGAATGCATTCCTTCCTCCTGCATTTATTAATTTTTTGTCTTATCGTGTTTTCCTGGAAGATCTATAAGCCTTCAGTTGTCTCCATCCTGTCTTTGAGATTCATATTTTGCTTGCATAATGATTGTATTTTCATTTAATGTTTTTATTTTCTGCTTTTCTTAGAGGTTGTCCTTCATTTCTGTATATTTCCATTTCTGGTCTATTATTTTACCTTGTGTCTTTGGTGAGATTTAGCATTACAGGTTCTAGCTTTTCTGTTCTACTCATTATATTTCACTATCCAGGACATAAATTCTGCTCTCACTATTCCCATATCTCTTTGGAAGCCCTCAGGAGCATGATATCATGGTTCCAGGTTTTCCCCACATTCCATAGGATCCTCTTCCTCCTCAAATAGTAGGCACTTAATAAATACTTGTTGGCTTTGAGGTAAGTCGCACACAATTCCCAGTCTACAGGATTACATGGCTAGCATCAAAAGGTGAGATGGGATTTCCTAAATACACTTTGTGTCATAATTAATGATTGCATCAATAGAATGGAATTAATCTGGGTCCTTTTCTCTGCTGCTGACAAATTCTTCCTCCATTTCCAAAGGGGGAATATAAGGGAAATAAGAAAAGTAACATTATTTTTAAGTGCCAGGTCCAAGAGGCTAAAAAAAGGTGAAATCACTTAATGATCTCTGGGTCTAGAGCTGGTGTGCTGGCCAGAGCTCAGAAAGCATCACTGTTTCGGAAATTTTTAACTTTTTTTGTCATGGAACCCTCTAGTAGTCTGAAGCCAGTGGATTTCTGCTCAGAATATTGGGGGGTTTGGGGTTTTTTGTTTTATTTGTTTTTGTTTTTTAGTTTTTTTCGGAGGCAATTGGGGTTAAGTGACTTGCCCAGGGTCACACAGGTAGGGCATGTTAAGTGTCTGAGATCAGATTGGAACTCAGGTCCTCCTGACTTCAGGGCTGGTGCTCTATCCACTGCACCACCTAGCTGCCCCCAGAATATTGTTTTTAAATGTATAAAATAAAACAGAAGTGTCTAATTATAGCAAAAATAAAGATACCATTTTTCGCCACGTTCAACTTCACAAAAACACCCATCTCTCCAAATCTCTCATGGACCCAGGGTGAGACCTACAGTTCTATTATGTTAACTTAATTCCAGAAGAATATGAAGTGCCTGTCTTGGGCAGGAGCTGTGCTCAGTACTGGAAATTACAAAGACCAATAGAATCCAAAGGAAGCTCCCATATCCCATCTTTGCAGATCTCTAAATGCCGACTCATCCCACATCACTATGGTGATTATAGGTTAAGATATTGGACAGCTTGATCGACTGTCAATATCCATCAATCAATAAGCATTTATTAAGTACCTATTATATGACAGACATGGGGATAGAAAAAGAAGCAGAGGAGCACTCATCCAAGCTTCCTGGGAAAGTACTCATCCAAGCTTCCTGGGAAAGCACTCATCCAAGCCTCCTTGGGTTTTTTTTTTATTTTTCAGATTTTGGGGCTCTCCTTTACAAGCCCCCAAACCTTCAGCCTCCCATTGGGCCCCTGAAGGCGCAGGATGTCAGTGAAATGCCTGAGATGGAGCCTTTGGCTGCTCTGCTTCCTCACAGTCGCCTTGCTCTGGTACCTCAACCTCCCCTCCTATACCATGATCGAGAACCTCAACTGGATGTACTTCTACGAATACCAGCCTGTTAACCATTCCACATTTGCCTTTACGCTCCGAGAGCGGGTGACGTGCTCGGAGCACAGCCCGTTCCTCGTCATCCTGGTGGCCTCCCACCCCACGGATGTGGAAGCCAGGCAGGCCATTCGGGTCACTTGGGGCGCACGGAAGTCTTGGTGGGGACAAGAAGTCCTAACGTACTTTTTATTAGGCCGACCAAAGGAGCCAGAAGACAACATGTGGGCTTTATCCGTACAGGACGAAAGCATTCTTTACGGCGATATAATCCGTCAAGACTTTATAGATTCGTACGATAACCTGACCTTAAAGACGATTATGGGGTTCCGGTGGGTTACGGAGTTCTGCCCCGCAGCCCAATACGTAATGAAGGCTGACTCGGATGTTTTTATCAACACTGGAAACTTAGTAAAATATCTCTTGACCTACAACCAGTCTGAGAACTTTTACATGGGCTACCCTCTCATAGAGAATTTTTCCAATAGGGGGTTTTTCAAAAAAACATATATTTCCTACCAAGAGTACCCTTTCAGGGTGTTTCCGCCATACTGCAGTGGTTTAGGTTACGTGCTGTCTAGAGACCTGGTTTCCCGTGTTTACGGCATGATGGCACATGTCAAACTCCTGAGATTCGAAGACGTGTACGTGGGGATCACTCTGAGCATCTTAAAAGTGGACATCCACCTTCCCAAGTCCGATGACCTCTTTTTTCTGTACCGGATTAAGTTTAATGCCTGCAAATTCAAGAGCTTGATTGCAGCCCATGATTACTCTCCCAAGGAACTAATCCAGTATTGGCAGCTCATGCAAAAGGAAAGCAGCTGCTGACCCTCCATTCTGCGGTGACCAAGTCAGAGACTTTGCGGAGGTCGGACTGGGAGCTTGCCAATGGAGAGTCCTTTCAAAGGCGGCGTTTGTCCTGGCACCCGCTCCGCTTTCACTCATTCAGATCTCCCCCTCCTTGCAGTGGCCACCTCCTGTGTCATTGTTTTTGGCTTTTGAGGTTGACAGTGTAGAAGAGTTCTCTGGTGGTACTCTTAATATAGATGAGTACTAAAAAAAATCTCTTTAAAAGGAAAATGATCGATTTTGCCCACCACACAAAAAAAGGCCTAAAGATTTGAACGTGCCATGGGAAAATTTTACTAGTAGCTACTTAATAGAATTCTATTTTATTGATATTAGACTTATTCAGGACTACTGATAAAAATGAGATTATTTGGGAAAAAACAAACTTTAAGGTTAAAGAAGAGTGTTGCTATAGATGGATTAACCATTTTTGAAGAGTTATAATACTCTAAATACTCAATATTGTACTAAATATAATTCAATTCTTTTTCTTCATCTGAAAAGCTTTCGGTATGGCCCCTGTAACAGACCAAGTTGATTTTTCAGAGACCAAGCTAGCTCATTATGGGAAAGCACATCACCCATAGCCTGGCCGCTTAACGATGACATTTTGGCCAAATCATCAGACATAGATGAACTTGCAATCTGTGTCATTGGAGAGAATTAAGGTTAGGGCTTTATTTGAGTGGTTTATAGATAGGACCCTCTAATTTTGCATATGAGAATATGGAGGTCCACAGATATTTAAATGTCTGAGCCAGAAGACATTTGAACTTTCAGTATCCACTGGTCATTATTATGGTCTTCAGTTATTATATTGGGAGTATAAAAACATGTACTTTCACTTTCAGATTTTTACTTTTCCATTTAGATAAATTTGGGCTCTTTGGAGTTGGATTATTGCTCAACCAACTTTTTATGATTCACACTTTACCAATGGGAGATGGATGACTGTAGAATAACCCTTTGGCACATAGAATGCAAACACCCAGACATGGTTCCATTTTTGTTCTTGCCTCCCCAGAGTCAGTGCCTGGCTCATGCTAAGAGCTCATTAAATGCTAATCAATTGAGCATTATAACATAATAAAGGCAGATTTGGGATTCAGAAAACATTTATTCACATGTAGAGGTATTGGATAATATTGTATGTATATATGTATAAATATATTGAATTATATCTTGTTTTTGGAAACAGTTCCTTTATGTTGTTTTTTTTTAAAGAAATAAAATTTTATTACTTTCATGTACAAAGAGCAACTAGAAAGGGCTAATAATGTTTTTGTGAATAGATAAGTGACTTGCTTTAGTGAAAAGACATATGTTAATAGGCAGATGGACTAATGATAAATGGGTGTTTCTAAAACGCTTGATTAGATGTGAAAAATATCTTACTCTTAATGGCAGAGCCAGAAAATGGCTAGACAGAAAGTTGCATAGATTGTCAGATGTGATCTCTGGAGTGGATATTTTGGCTTAATTATTTTAGTTCTTGGCACACGGTAGGGGCTTAATAAATGCTTGTGTTCATCATTCCTTCATTGTTTACATCATTGGTTATGCTTATTGTTTTTATTATTTTGAAAGTATTTCTTGCATCACTGATAAGATTCTAAGCTGGTTGTACAGAATAATAATATTGGGAAAAAGAGAGAGAAAGGAAGGTGACAGCTAGCTAATCCCTTTGCTAAGTTGTGTTTTAAAATATTTTCATTAGGGGTAGGGAGCAGCAGCAATGGAGCTTAGGATGGGCCTTCTCTTTTGAATTACTTAAGCCAAGCCATTCAAGGACACTAGAGAGAGCGTTCACTTCTGAAATGTCACTGAAAATAGTGATCTGACATCGTAACATTATTACTACTTTAAAAAATGTTTGATTACCAACCCAGATGCTATGCCTACTTTTTCATCTTATCAAAATAATCTATATAATTATCAAAAGCATCCTTGATACAAATAAGAGAAAAAACTAGTTAAGCCTTAGCAAATGAAAATCTACAGCAGGTCAATTCTGACTTTATCTGTATAGGAAGAGCCCAGTGAAGAAGTTCTTCTATTAAATACAGATCACAGAGACTTTTTGAGTTTTAGAGAGCTGCCTGATGCACTAAAAGGTTAAATAACTTACTCAAGATCATACACCCCAATATGTGTCAATCAATCAGCATTTAAAAAGTGCCAGCTATGGCCCACATACTTACTAGCTTTGTGGCAAGTCATTTAAACTTCAAAAATAAAACAAAAATAAAATAAAAATTGTAATAAGCTGATTGTATTGAGTCTGAAAATACTGCAGTTTTCTAATGAGTTTGATAATAATTCAGAAAGTTTGGGCTAATAATCTACAAAAGAAAGAAAAAACAAATAGATCAAGGATGTCTATTGTTCAGACTATGATATATAGTTGGAATAGATGGTTCATTGATCACTCTGTTGATCAGTGAACATCTCTGTAGATAGAAAATGAATTGGGCCCACAATTAAAGACAAGCAAGAGAGCAGGATGGATTGCGTTTGGGAAAATGTATAGCACTTTCAATGATTCTAAGCTTCTTGAAATAAAATGTCATATTAAAAAAAAGAAAAGAAAATAGTGATCTGAAATTTTTAGCACTCGTCCCAAAGATATTAAAACGCCATCAAAAAACGTTTTTGCCACACAGGAATTTCACTATCATTTGGTTCTTAGGGTTCTTATTCTGGTGAAATCAATATTCATTGAGGTCTGGGGATTGACTTAGTAAACATTTATTAAGTGTTTACTGTGTTCTGGGTAGTATGCTGAGTGAAAAAAAATGGCAAAAAATACTCCCTACTCTCATAAATCTATAGTCAAATGATGGAGAGAAGATATAAATAATTAGAGACATACAAGATTTCTGCAGAGTAGATGATGGTAATCTGAAAGGAGTCAAAGTGGAAAAGGCTCTGTTTTCTGGTTAGGGAGGATCTGTATTTCAAGGCTACCTACAGTGCACAAGCTGCTTCCCTGAATATTGTTTCATCAGACAATCACTATGAAGGTTGGTAGGAAGGGCAGGTATTATTCCCTTTTTGCAAAAGGGGAAACTGAGACTCAGAGGTGAAGTGATACCGAGCTAATGTGTTTATAATTCCAAAAACCAAGTGGGTCTGGACTTTATGACAATCAAGATTATTGTTCAAAAAATAATCCAAAAGGACCACTGCTGGGGGCTGCAAAAGTACCCATGACGTTACTATTCCCTATTAATGTCAAAATAGATCATTTAATTTACCTTTCTCCCTATTTAGATATAACTGACAAAAGCTGTCTCCTTCATGACAGGGCAAGAAGTCAAAAGCTGTCAGCAGCTACTCTGAACAGAGTTTCTTAAATTACAGCGTATTTTAGTTCTACTAAATGGTGTTGACTTTGGAATAAGAGGAGCTGGCTTTCAGGTGTTGCTAAGGGTGATATGTGATGAGATAAACAGTCATGGGCATTCCCTTAGGTGCTTCCCTGGGCACACCTGCTCTCGCCCTTCCCACATGTAATTACTGAATCTTGGCTGAAACTCCTCGACAGATGGGGTGATCCAGCCTGCCCCCCCGAGAAAAGCAAGGTGGAATGGGAAGCCAGGATCTGGAGAAGCATCCAAGTGATCCCTCAAAGGGAGAAGCGGGAATGATGCCGGTCTGCCATGGAAGAGGCTTGGGAGCAGAAGGGCAGAGGAAAGGAGAATGGGGAGAGGACTTAAAAAGAAAGAGAGGTTCTCGTAGAAAGATGATTTGGATTTAGAGCCTGGATTCAAATGTCAGCTCGGCTTATTTATCAGTTAATCATTCAACTAATTTTAATTTAGAATGCTATAATTATGATCACTTAATTTTAATTAAGGATATATATGGATATAATTATAGGATTATAATAAGGATGTATATAAGGATATACTTTAGGATAATATGATTTGGGGCATCAGTTTTCTTATATATAAAATAAGATTTATCTCAAGATCCCTCAAACTCTTAGGGTCCCATGAGGTGAGTTTTTTTGGGGGGGTCAGGAAATCATGCAGTCACAGAGACATCGGAGAAGGAAGAGGAAAAAGTGGGAAAGAATTCTCTATTTGGGACTACATGAGAGATAACTAGATGACCCTTGTCCTCATGACCCTACTCAGCTGTTCTACTTGTCTGACCCCTCCTTGGGCCCTCTTCAATGACTCTCCATTTTATGGCAGCTGATTGTGGGGGTCCCCCAAATTCTGGACCCCTTTCCTCTTTCCCTTGTATGCATTCTCCATGGATTCAGTTTATGTCCATACGCAGACGATTCCCGGATCTATTTATCTAGTTTTAGCCTGCATCACCCATAACCCCCAAATGGCTGTGTCCGCATCCCCCACTCTGGATACCAGTAACCCCCACCCCGGGTCCCTTTAATCACCCAACACCAAGGAGCAAAAAGAACATTTGCTTCAAAAATGGATCAAGGACAAATGTGCCCACAGTTCTCCCAGAGCCAGCCCCTCTGCTCATTTCTTGTTTTCAATGGCTTCCCGTTACCTGCAGGATCATGTTTACAGTCCTCTGTTTGCCCTTGGGAGCCCTCTGCAACCTGACACCTCCCTCCTTAGCTCATCCTTGATGGGAGCATCTCCATTTCTTTTCCAGGGCTGTCCCTCTGGGGGCCGTTTACCCCTTCCACTCCTGCCTCCCAGCTTCCCCCCTCCCCACCCCCAGTTATGGCCCTCGTCTCCTTCCTATTAACTACCCAGTCCCATGCTCGTGGTCTGCCCCATGAGGATGCTGGCTGCTGGCTTTAGTTTCCTTGGTCCCTGGAGCCTGGCACCCCTCCCCCACACACACAATATGTGCAGAATAACTGCTCCTTGACTGACAGATGTCCCAGAACCTGCCCCAGTATTTCCATTGCTATTAACAGCATCTTCATTAGCTCAAGCATCAGTGATCTCCTTCCACTCCACGGCCTCTGGGACTTACCTGCAGTTGTCTGGATATGCAAGCCCACCCTGGTCACACCAACACAAAAATCTTCCATTTGGGCTTCCCTCTAATAGCCTGATTCCATCTTCTTCCCTGGGCGCTGGAGACCCGCGACGTCACATCCAAGGAAACCCCCTAGAAATGTCCTTGTGGACCAAAAGGCCCAGAATGCCTCATTTTGCTTGCAAATCCAGTATAAAATAAAGCATTGGCCATATCTGAGCACCTAAAAATCAATGATCTGGACTGAAGCAATATGACACAGCAGGCGATGCTGAGGGAAGAGCCCCAGGACCTGAATTTGAATTCAGCTCTCCGTTTGCGGTCTCTGTGATCTCGGTCCAGGTCTGTTTCTTCATTTTTAAAACAAGGAGATTAGAAGACATGATCTTTAAGATCCATTCCAGCTTCCAATGAATAATCCTCTTTCCTGGTTTAAAAAAAATGGCATTCTCTGTACATGGAACAATGGGTTTCCATTTAAAATTAATTTTAAATATAAAGGATGAACTTTTAGGACCTAAGGAGATGGTTGAGATGGAGTTCTGGCTGAGCTGAGCTCAGTCTTGGTTGATGTGCTTAAATAACCCACTGGGTTTTGTCTGGAATTGTGTTTAGGTGTTAGGATGTATATGTGTGTTTAATTTACATAACGTGTCCCACTGCTTCCTGGGAAGACACCAAAGTTCCTCGAGGCAGCCTAAATATTTAGGCTTTGGGGCAAGGCAATATTACTCACTTCAGTCTGGAAAGAGACACTAGGACAAAGGATAAGTTATTCTGCTAATAAGACCAATGATAATCATGGCCCCCTTAAAATTTTAAGCCAAAGCAAACTCAAGAAGGGAGGGGTATCTCTGAGAATTAGGATAAAAGCTTCATGTTGGGACTTCTTTGGGTCTTGAATGGGTGAATTGTAATCATAGCATTTTGGGGGTGAAAAGGGCTTTGGAGATTATTTGATCCAAACTTCTAAGAGTTACCTTCCATCTATAATGTATGGATCTGGTATGAGCTTTAATGGATACACAGTTATATGTATGTTGTCTTCCCCACTAGACTGTAAGCTCCATAAGGGCAGAGTCTGGGTTTGCTTTTTCTTTGCATCCCCAACACAATTTCTGGCACATAATAAGCACTTAAACTCTTTGTGAATTAGTTAGGTGAGGGTTAGGTGAGGAAATTTGAGGGAGAGAAAGGGGATATGATACACACATATATATACACGCATACATATACATGTAACTTCTCTATGCATGTAAATATGTATATCTTTAGATTTTTGATTGATTTGAGAATCAGTTTAAGTTCACATGCTAAACTCTTGTGGAGGTTTGGAAACAATTTGCTGAGGCAGTTGGGGTTAAGTGACTTGCCCAGGGTCACACAGCTAGGAAGTGTCTGAGGCCAGATTGGAACTCAGGTCCTCCTGACTTCAGGGCTGGTGCTCTATCCACTGCACCACCTAGCTGCCCCTGGAAACAATTTAATGACAGATTGAGAAGCTGCAAGAACACAGCACTTCATCATAAGTAGTCAGTTTGATGGAATTATTACATAGACACCAAAATCATTGTGAGCAAGAGCATGATGGTTTTGAATAGCTGTAAAAAACAGACAAACAAAAAAAAAACCACCCTATGGTGTTCCAAACATAAACATGCTTGTTATCATGGGGAAAAATAATGATTTGGAACATAATGGGTCATTCTCTACCACTTAAATTATCATTACTTTTTTTTTCAGTATGCAGAAGGTCCATTGGACCTTCAACTCAAACCTCCAAGGGATTATGAATCAATAAATAGGAAGCATTGGATTTCATTATCTCAAAGGTGCCTTCCAGATGCTAATGTACTTTTCACTGCCCTTAGTGCATTTTTTTTGGGGGGGGCTAAGGTAATTGAGGTTAAGTGACTTGCCCAGGGTCACACAGCTAGGGAATGTTAAGTGTCTGAGACCAGATTTGAACTCAGGTCCTCCTGACTTCAGGGCTGGTGCTCTATCCACTGCACCCCCTAGCTGCCCCCACCTTAGTGCAAATTTAAGAAGAGAAGCCACTGATTCTTTCATTTCACCAAAATCAACTCCATTAGGTGGAGAACTCCCAATGAATTCTTTTTGTTTGTCGTATCAGAGGAGAGGACATTGGAAGACTTTTTTTTTAGTGCCTTTTGTCTTTATATCACAGACATTCTGGAGGAATGTTCCTCCAAACATTCCCTTGTGACAAAGAAAAACAATAAGAGAAAATATCAATGACCACATCTGACAATATGTATCAGAGCAGAGGCCACTGGGAGACTTTTTTTTTAGTGCCTTTTGTCTTCATATCACAGTTATTTCTGGAGGGAAAAAAAGCTTCTATTTCCCCCCAGCATTCCCTTGTGACAAAGGAAAACAATAAGAGAAAATAAGAGTGACCACATCGGACAATATATAAAACATTTACCCAATGCTCCTCACCTGTGTCTGAAAGAAAGAAGTATATTTTATCATACGTTCTCTGGAATCATCACTGTTTTCAGAATTTCTCTGTATTTGGCACCTAGCTAATCTGTTATTAATAATGTTCATTTTAATCTTTGGCTCATGGAGTGTTTGCACATGGGTGTGAATTATCTGATGATAGAATATTTCAAGACAACAGAATCCCTCTTTGCTGTGGCTCCCGTGCCTCCTGAAAGGTTAAATAATCTCATTTGATTCTCACAATAGCCCTGTGAGGGAGGTGCTATATTATTATTATTATTATTATTATTATTATTATTACTCCCATTTTCTGGGTCACAAGGCTCTTAGTAGTAGCTGAGGCAAGATTTGAACTCAGAATCCTTCACATCCAACACTGCCGACCTCCTAGGGATGTTGTGATTTAGATGACTGAATGAATATAAAATGCTTTGCAAATGTTAAAGCATTCTATATTGTGTTGCTACTGTTGCTGGCTTGACTGATTCTTTGGGCAGTCCCCAGACTGCAGCCCTGAGATGTGAGACACCTCCACAAGGTAACCAGAGTCCTTCGGGGGACCAATCTCAGACCCACGGGTTCTCTGATCCCCATAATTATACAGGAAGACATCAGCAGCTTAGAGGAAAGCAGGGGCACCCCTGCTGAGAAGGAAGATGTTTATCTTCTCCTTCTGATTCTGGCCACTGAAAGGACTGAAATCCAGAATCAAGTCCGAGAGCCATCCTGGGATGGCAAATGCTCCTGCTTCTCCACTTAGCCTCTGCCCTCCCCTTTCTAAAGCTAAATACCCAATTCAATCTCACTGTCCCATTAGGAAAGCTCACTTCCAATTGGTTGACCTACCTGTTTGGGGCAATGGAGAGAAAGATCAGTGGGGAGATGCTAGTAAATGTTTAACAAGTGGCTTTCTGAAAAGGTACAACAGCGTTTTAAAATTTTTAACTTTCATTAACATTTTCTGCATCACTTTAAGACTCAGGTGAGCAACAAAATAGTCAAGCCCTGATTTGTAGTACTTGTAGAGATGCAAGGTGTAAGTGCTCACGTTAAAAATGTAATACTTGGATTCTGGGTAGAACTGGTTCCAGTACACCCATGGCAGAGACCCACTTGGAAGGCTATCTTCTGGCAAGCTTTGAATGTATCTAGCGGACTAAAATGGAGATTATCAGTGGATGAGGTCTCTTCTCCCCTGGTTTTTTCCCTTTTACCCCTCAGTCTGGGCTCATTCCATCAGGTGATCAAACAGTGGAAGGAAGTATTCAGTGATACAGGAAAAGACGCTACCCCGAATGCAAAGCACCTCCTGGGAGAAAAGCATGGCTGGTCTCTTGGAGAACAGACAGCCCCCTTGCTTGGATGCTGTAGCTTGCCTTCCTAAGAAAATGGCCCGGGCACAAAAGGAGCATCTCTCACCACAAGATGGGCATTGGTCTAGTTCATTACTATTAAGGGTGCCAGCCTAGTGCAGAGCTTAGGAGCTAAACTGGAGCATGATCACTTGAAAAGGGAGGGAATGGTTTGGATGTGGGGTGACAGAGCCCACAGGGATGGTAAGTAACAAAGCTTTCTTGTCCCTTGTTAGGATAGGAGGGCACCGATGCCGATGGGAAACAGCTGCCATCGCCCCCAGCCCCCCAGAAGGCCCAAAGCCCCTCTGAGCTCACATGGATGAGAGTTTTAGACAAAGAGGGGAAGGGCCGGGTCTTCCATAGGAGGAGGTCCAGGGTAATCTGGCTCACTGAAATGAGAGCGTATTTTCTGAAGAAGAGACCCATGGGCACCTATACCAAACCCCCCTTTTACAGATGAGCAAACTGAGGTCCAGAGAACAGAAGGGAACTGTCAAGGTCATCCCATTGGACGCGAAGCCTGCCGAATGACTGTACTAGTCTCTCCATGCTCACAGAAGCCAGCAGCTCCTTAGGGGGTTCTCCAATGAGGCTGCTCCAAGCCCTGCCCGCTGCTTCCCAGCTGCTGCCCACCCTGCCTCCCGAGACCCCAACTCAAGGGCCTCCCTCCATCACTGGACCAGTGGTCAATGTGTGCTGGTTTCAGCTTATTTGGCTGATGTTTGAGTATTTTCTGCTCCCGCTGCATCTCCTTGGATGCTGGAAGAGGTCGGCTCTCCATCGGTTTCTACGTTTGCTCCATCATTTTTCTAAGATCCATTAAACAATGACTCCCTCAGCGTCTGGCTTGTCTGGGGAGGTGTATAAGAAAAGACTTCAGAACCCACCAAGGCTGATTCCCCCTTTCTCCAGCTCAGAGAGGAAGAAAAGCCGGGAAAAGTCAGAGCTGGGATTCAAAATCAGGTTCTCTAAATGTGAATTTAGAATTTTTCCTCTGCCACGTGCTGTCTCTCAGGCAAAGAGGGATAAGTTTGTTTCTTAGAACCCTCTAAATGAGATTTCCATCCTTCCTCTGGGGAATACCAATGAATTAGTATTGATTACTAGAGAAAAAATATACATGTGCATATAAATAATATATATATGTATAATACATATATATATACACATACATGCATGTCTGCAGACACCTATACATAGCTATGTTCATGACTGAAGCCTCCCCCTCCATGATGATCTTTTATTTCCTTTCCCACATAGAATCTCAGTTGGTATTTTTATGTAGAACTAACTTAATTCAACCCTTGACCCTCACTTGAGAGAGAGATCCAAAATCATTTCTCTGGCAATGGCCAGGAGATGTCAATATTCAGAGTCAATGCGCTCTTTCACAACTTGGGAACTCACCATTTTATAAAACACATGCTTTTGATCCCTAATTTTAATTCCTTTTTGGATAAAGTTGATTGCCATTCTGAATTATACTCTCCTCAGTTGCTTAGCCCTATTCTTACTTATTTCTTTTTAAGTTTTCCATCTCCCTCTAGATCAAATATACCAAAATGAGAGAGGGGAAGAGTAAGTGCTGCTGGACCAAATCAAAAAGCAATTGGGAAATGTTTTATAAAAATGAATAAAAATAGAATACAATATAGATGTTAATTGTGATTTTTCTGGGGCATCATGGGCCCTCCGAGACCTATTTCTGTTTGATATTGATGTCATTATAATATAGATTATAAAGTTCATTAGTTGGTGGCTATATTTTATTTTTTAATAACCAAATCTCTCAAATGCCATGTGGGTACCCAGGAAGTATTTGATTGATTGAATATTATCTACCCAGAGAGATGATCCCAAAACACGATCTGACGAGAGGAAAGTAGACTCATTTACCTTTGGTTAGTTCTTTATCAGCTGAGTGCAGGATTTTAGGCCATACATATTCCATTGCTGTCTTTTACTGAGTTTTTAATTATATGGTTTTTAAAGAATGGCTGTTATTCTAAGACAATGTACAAAAGTTGTAGATCTTAAAAAGCACACTCCAGCGACTGTTAAGAGATATTGCAGGGGCTGTTGGGGTGCTATAGTCAATAGTCTCAAGCATTATTTAAGCCCACAATGAAACAAAATCAATCATTCTGAAAAGCAAAGATAAATGCAATAAAAAACCTAAATCAATACCAAGAACCACCAAATAATGCTTTAGAACAGCCTAATTCACCCTCAGAAAACAAGCAGAGACCTTCGGAGGGACCTGCCAGCTAGAGGGATTGAAAATGATTTCCTTGTAGCATAAGATAGGGGGGGAAAAAGTGCTTTTCATAAGCAAGACAAGTGAAAGACTGGAGTACTAAAAAAAATTTTTTTACAAGAAATTGTACTGATAAAGATCATTTTAAAATTCAAAAATACACTCAAAGTCTCGTCAGAAGAAGTCTGTAAGATTGGTTATTTGTATCATACAATAAAACATCCATCTCCCACAAAAAAAAAAATTGCTTTTTAACTTCCACTGGTCTTGGAAGACTTCTTTATTGAGGAAATGTAGATTCTGATAAATATATTGATTTGCTGAGAAATAGCTTGTCCTAAAATTGTAGAAATTCCCAAATGGAGATAGACTATTACGATGATTATACAATGTCACATGTCATGGAAAGGTAAACATATTAAGTGATAAGAGAGAAACAGAGGCCCAAGAACTTACCTGATTTGAATTTCACTGAAGGCTATATGGGCCATCTAGTCCATATACATGGGCTATAACCAGTTCTAGATTTGGAAAAATGGACTTTCTCAAAAATATATTTAACATCTGGAACATAGTTTTATGTGGACAATTAAAGAATGTCTCAGAATCTTGTGAACTCAATGACAAATTGTATAAAACAAATGTTTTTTAAAGCAAATTCTGGTCAGCCTATTAAATTTTTTTAAGGTATAAGGATTTTTTGGACGTCCTTAAATCGAATACATTTTCTGGGTCCCCAATAATTCTCACAGCCCCTTAGTTTCACCCAAGCATCTCAGCCTTGAACAATCTCAAGAACAACAACAAAAAACCACAGGGGAGTCCATATATAAAGTCAGGTAATTTTAATGGGTTTATTTTCATTGGAATCATATCACCGAGGCTGAAATTTCAGTAGTCCATTGTTTTGGATACAATAATACAGCATCTGAAATTGCACAAACACAGGGATTAGGAGGGACACTGCTACATCTAACTGGAATACACATGGGAAAGAGAGGGCCAGAGTTCCCTACCATCCACTACGATGGGCTACAGTGAACGTGATGGCGTATTGACAGGTCGGTTTTGCTTTTTCAAATTGTCTCTCAGAGACAAAAGGTAGAATATCGTTATAAAATCCTCTGAAAAGTAACAAGAGTAATGGGGTTGCCCCAAGGTTTGGTTGTTGTTCTCCCGGCCAACCTGGCTTTCAACACACTGTCCAACATGTCAGAGAGCCTTCATGGGAATGTCTCAGCCAGAGTTGTGCAACTTCCTACCCCAAACAAAGGCTGGTGGCTCTGAAAAGACTCAACTATGACAAACTCTTGACACAAGTATTTAAAGTTCAAAGACCAAAATATGAATAATAATCATCCATTGTCATTCTCATAAACAGAAAATGCTAAGGATCCTTCTTGATTCTGAAACTACTGGATATTAGAAAATTGGCCCTTTGGAGATATTAGAACTTTTTGAGATTGTGTCTTCAATGTATGATTTCTGTTCTAATTTCTTCTAAAATTGGGCTCCATCAAGCCAGAAAAGATTTTCATTTTCTTTAAATTTACTCTGATTTAGTTATCATGATTAAGAATTCTGGGTCCTATTGAAAATGATTTTCAATTCCAGATGTTGGCACTATGAATAGATTGGGAAAAGGATTGGGAAATATATGTCTGGTAATTCAAAAAGCCAGCACGTAAATAGCATGAGGATACGGAGATAAAGGAACCTGCAATAGTCCATGCCCTCAAAGACCTTACACTCTACTGAACCAAAGGGACCTGGGAAGTTCTATGTCAAGTTCCTCATTTCACAGATGAAGAAAAGCATTTAAGTGACTGCTGGGATCCAAACCCCAAACTTCTCACTCCAAAGACAGGAGCTTGTCTGTTACTTTCATGAAAATGCTTCAGAGACCCTTGGTGGTGAATTGGCTACGTGACCATGCACAGGCCAGTGAATGTATGAGTCTACTAGGCAGCTGCTAAGGAAGCTCATGGATTGTGGATCTGGTACAGGAAGCTTGGGAGGAAGATTAGAATGGTCTCCCAATGAAAGGCAGGCATTATTTACTTATATTCCTAGGATACAAAACTGGAAAGAGATCATAGATTACAGAGGAAGATTGGAGATGAGGGAATGATTATCCTGGACTTAATTGCCAGCCAATCACAAGGGAGGGAATCCCTCTAGGGTCATCATCTTTCTTTATTCCATGGCCCTAAGGGAAGTGATATTCCTTGTACAGCTTGAAAATGCATTCTTCCACATGATTTTCATACTTGACCAATGATAGGCCCTAATCTATGGTGCATAAAGGTGAGAAAATCCAGTTCAATTAAAGCATTTATTAAGTGCCAACTGTGTGCCAGATCCTCTTCTAAAACTCTTTTCTCAGCCATTCGTATATTGAAACTAAAATGTCTTTGTCAAGTAAAGCATTGTTCTCCTTGGCTAACATAACAAAGCTCAAGATGTGAAGGGTAGGTTGCCCACTTGGGCATATTTCATATTTTCCTACTAACAATTCATTTCTGTCTCCATTTTATATTAGTCTTTTGGACCAGTCCTATGATTTCAACAGTAGAGGGAATTCCCAGTGAGATTTCCTCCACCAATGCAGACCCATAATTGCTTTGCCATTCATAGTGTTAGACAGTTCTTTAAGGGCACTCAGATTCTGAGTGATTTGCTCACAGTCAGTCTGACCATGTGTGTCAGAGCAGGGCTTGCTCCCAGGTCTTCCTAACACTACCCCACTTCTGACTCTCTCACTTTGTAAAATCAAGATAAATGATGGAAACTCGGGGAAGTCAGAAAAGGGCATAAAATGTACAATCACAAAATAGCCGTAAACCTTTAAGATCATCTAATTTAATCCTGACATTTTGCAGATAAGAAAAGTAGGCCCAGAAGTGCCTTACTGAAGGTCACCCAGCAATGGCAAAGCCAGAATTCTAGATTCAGTCCTACTACACCAGGCCTGCAACCTGTGTTTATCTCACAAATGGCAACCCTAGTTTATCTCTTTAAAATGTGTCTTGATAATGAAGTATAATGAGAGGAAGCAAAGCAAAGCTTTGGAGAGCAGTAGAAAGAACCTTAGATCTAGAAGGGCCTGGGTATGAACCTGGATTCCTGGCACTGACTAGCCTGGCCCATTTTTCCTTCAAATCTATGTTCCTATGATTCATCATCCAAATAAACTAAAGTAGAGAATTTGGCAAATATGCCTCGCCACACATTGCACAGTTTCCTCGAAAGCCAGTGGACAATATTTCTTTGACTCCCTTTATGACCAGCTCAAAACTAAAAAATCCAAACCTCTCCCGAGAAGTATAGCTGTGCTAAACAGGGGAAAGCTTCCATCTTAATTCCTATAGGTGAAGCAGCTTGTGCAATTCCCAAAGCCCCTTCTTTTTTGGGTCCCACCGCTTGTAGCGATGGGTTGGGAATGGTTTGAAATGTTCAGTTTTTTCTGTAAGAAACGGCCAACAGGACGATTTCAGAGAGGCCTGGAGAGACTTGCATGAACTGATGCTGAGTGAAATGATCAGAACCAGGAGAACATTATACACAGCAACAAGACTATACGATGATCAATTCTGATGGACATGGTTCTCTTCAACAATAATTCAAACCAGTTCCTATTGTTCAGCGATGAAGAAAGTCATATACATCCAGAGAGAGAACTGTGGGAACTGAGTGTGGACCACAACACAGCATTTTAATACTTTCTGTGAATATTTCCAAGCATTTTGTTTTCCTTCTTAGGTTGTTTTTTCTTCTTCTCTTTCTAGATCTGATGTTTCTTATGCAGTAAGATAACTCTATAGATATGTATAGATATATTGGATTTGTCATATAATTTAACATATTTAGCATGTATTAGATTACCTGTCATCTAGGGGTGGGGGGTGAGGGGAAGGAGGGGAAAAGCTTGGAACAAAAAAAAAAGTTTTGCAAAGGTCAATGTAGAAAAATCACTCATATATTCTGTAAATAAAAAGCTTTTAATAAAAAAAAAAAAGAGCCAAGGAAGGATGAGTCCTGCAGAGCTCTTTGCATCCCTCATCATCTTGCCATCTTTTCATTAGAAAATGTTTGGTGAGAAGAGGATGGGATGGGTCTCCCTAAGTATTCCTTTTTATAGTACAAGTTGACCCAGAGGAGAATAGAGGAAAGCAGTGTACTTGTGTAGAACGTGCCAGGGTTTTGGAACACCTGGACCCTCCTGTGTCACTCCCTGGCTGGGTGAACTTGGGTCAAACACAACCTCTCGGAGCCTATTTTTCTCTTCTGGGGTTGGACAAGCTGGCCCCCAACGTCCTTCTCCGGCTCTAAATCTGTGATCCTATGATAGCTGACCATTAGGGATTCTTCCCTGGAGGGAAAGGAGGCCCCTCAGAATAGTGACTGCCAGGTGAGTAGAACACGGCAAAGAGAAGCTGAAGAGTTCTGCTGCCGTGCCCATCCACCCTATCACCTTCTGAGGCTGTGTATGACAGGGCAGGGATGCCTAAGTCTCCAAGATGCTCCTTTATGAGAGTGCTTCCATGTACACAGTGAGAGACTGTGTCCAATTTTGTGCCGATGGCAACAACATTCACAATATTCACGAGGACCATAAAGGACATTTCCTTTCTGTCTTTTCTGTTGATAATATCTTCTTTTTGGTCCAACTTTTGCATCAAAATCATCGGGAGGTTAAGTCCATGAGAAAACTTTACAAGAATTGCCTTTTAAATCCACTTCTGATAGCAGATCAATTTCACATGACTTGATAGATCAATTTCACATGACCTGGATCCTAGATAGGGATGCTCATGGATATAGATATGGATAATGCGTGCTCATGACCTGGATGTGATACTAATGAAGTATCATTAGTATTAAAAATATGTCCTTCTGGCCATGACTGGGGGCCCAAAGTGAAACGAAAAAGACTAAAATGGCATCTTGGGTCTTGATTTTCAGCTCAAAGGGGCCTTAGAGGTCATCCAGACTGATAATAATCTAAGCAACCATGGGTGTTAGTCAGACAAGGATTAGCCAGCTCTTTAAGATACAAACAATATGCTGAAGTTCTAGCTTCAACTTTGTGTCCCCTACCTTGCAAAAAACAACAACTGGGGACCGTGCTTTTCCTCCACCTGTCCATGAGCCCACAATGTCATCTTTGTGACTCCAATTCTTTGATTAGATCTGGTGGAGCACCAAGTGCACGGTGTGTGAGACAACAATATGCCATACTTTCTTTTTTAAAATGTAAACAATTTATCTTTCATAAGGAAAGGTGCTGTCAGATAGAAGTATGATTGGAAAGAAGGTCGTGCAATAAGAGAGGGATGACTGACAGACAGCACCCATGCTTTCCTGGGGTGCAAACAACAGCCAGAGATCTGGAAGGAGGCCCATTAGGCAGACACTGACAAGAATTACCCACAAGGCATGGGTGGGCTCTGAGCTGGACCCCAAGGATGAGGGTAACCATCAAGGGACCCTTTATGTCACAGTTTCTTCACCTAGAATCTGTGAAAGGATTTTTACTCTTTTGTTAGCTATTTATCATTAGTTTCCTTGTCACTAGGTTTTTTGTAATCCCATGCATTTTATATAAAGTGTATAAAAACATAATTCTGAGGAGGGGTCTCTAAATCTCTCCAGATAACTAAGAGGTCCATAACACAAAACACATTAAGCCTGTTTTTTTTTTATATTATACCTTCTAAAGTCTGCCATGACTGTTTCCTTAGCATACGGATGGGCACATCGCCACTTAAATTCAACTTTGTGGTCTTGCCTTGGAATAAAATAACAGAGCTGCTCTAATTCCCTTCTTCACACAACACTGTTCTAGGAGCATGATTCTGTGGGTGCCATGAAGCCCTAGAAAAAGGCTGCTTCTAAATCTAGGAGCTGTTCACATTCAAGGGAAGTGTTAGCATCGGATCCTAAAAAAAAACCCAAACCATAAGGAGAATCTGTTTTTGAAGGTGATGAGACTCAGTGATGAGAGAATGGCCACATGTCCATGGCAGGAGGGGGTGCTGGAGAGAATCTGGCCACAGGAAACCAGCATAAAACACCCCCTCCCCAACACGGCTGCTCCCTCCTCCAAGGAATTTCTTGACAAGGTTCTAAATCAGTCATGAAAGTCCCTTAAGGTCATGTATGAAGAGACAGATCCACCTTCTCCTTTAAATGCTTGACTTGGATTTAGAAAGCTGAACGGTACAGAGGATGCCTTCCTTGCTGAACATAAGTTGTTAGAGTGTGGGGGGTAGAGGGAAGGGGATTGACTATCTATAGAGATGCAAACCTATAATAAGATCTTCCATCTTCAGAAATAGACATGTTCCATTTAAATACACAGTTGCAGGACTTCCCCATTTAACTTACTTCAAATTATTCATTGATACCTGGCTAATCAAGGAAAGAGATTCCCAGAGTGGATCCCATCCAAAGCCATCAGCGTACAATGGAGAGCTCTGGAAATCCACTCAGGGACCCAATGGAGCTTGCTAAAAGTACCACCATTAAACTAAAACCCTAGCAATTTCTCTGGAAAAGACCTATCTTTTCCAGGATTGGGGAAAATGTTATTGTTATTCCATGGTTTTATTTGTTTTGATTTTAAGGTGGCAACTTCATAAAGTGAGTATCTGGCAGGGATCAACTTCAAAGACCTGAGTTCAATTCCTACCTCTGATACAGACTATGTCCTCCTGAGCAAGTCATCCAACTTCTCAAGACTCTATGTGACTCTAAAACCTGTAAAGGATGGAAATACTGTTATATAGAGGTGGCGGGAGTTTCTTAAACTGGTGAAATCTTAGCTCTAAGCTACCAACTGTGCAGACAAACAACCGAGCATGTGGTCTAGAAACCATCCAAGTCCTTTAAAGGATTACAGATGATGTTACATCCTATAGTTATATAAGTGGTAACTAGCCAACTTCATAAAGGATACTCAATAACTAAACAGGCAAATTTAGATCTTCCTTTTCTTGGATGAGTCAGGAATAAAAAGTCATCATAAAATAGCATATCGACATAGGAAGAGAACGTTTTTGCTAAAAGCAAATTATTTTGTTAGCCATTTATCACTAGTTTCCTTTGTGATCCCATGTATTTTATATAAAGTATGTAAAAACAGGATTCTGAGGAGTCCTTAAATTTCTCCAGATATCGAAGAGACCAAAACATAAAACAGGTTGAGCCTATTTTATTATTCTATACCCTTGAAAGTCTGCCGTGGCTATTTCCTTGGCACACTGATGGGCACATCGCCACTCAAATTCAACTTTGAGGTCCTATCTTGGAATAAAATAAGAGCTGTTCTATTTTCTCCTTCATATAACGCTGTTCCATTAGCACGACTATAGGGCGCCATGAAGCCCTAGAAAAAGGCTACTTTAAAAATGTGTGTCACATATATATGCGTCTCTGTGTGTGTATAACTACATGTTAGACATATACATAACAGTGACAAGGATGGGAAGGCTTTCCTGTGCCTGTCAGCCTAGAGGCAGAGTGGCGAGAGTGCTGGACCTTGGGCCTGGGCCTGAGCCCAAGCCATGCTTGTCATTACTGGACTTGTTTTGTGGATGCTGAAATGAGCTTCTCCTGATAGACCGTCCGCTTCCTGAGGACAGGCCCTCTGCACCAGGAAGATCCATCATCCCTCTGGGCCTCAGCATCTGTATCCGTACCATGAGGGGAGTGGACAAGGTGAACATTAAGATCTCTTTGGGCTCTCAATCTATTCTGCTTTATGGATCAGATGACCATTTTTGGCCTTTTTTGGCTCTCTACATGATCGAGTTCTACTAAATTCTCCAATGTGATAGCTATGGGAGGGACTATTTCCCCTTTGGACAAATATTGGGGGAGGCAAACAAAAAACCGACCATTACTTGTGGGTGTCTTTCATTTATGGCAAGAACCTCAGAATGGCCTGCCCTACCTCTACTTACTCAAGAGGAGCAATGGGTGACCTTATGCTTATCGCTAGAAAAGGGCCGGCTGTCCCTTGGGGCTCTGGGGCTGAATGCAGGGAGATACACACATACTAGACTGCTGCCATTGCCAATTCCAGTGACTTCAACAAGATCTGCTTAGAATGGGCTCTCTTAGTTAAAGGGTTCTAGATAGGCTCTGGGTGACTGGCAAATGGTTCTGAAACGTACACCTGAGGGACCTCGTGCAGTCCCCCTCTTCAACCTCATCACCCCAACAGTAAGAGAAGAAGCTGGGCCAGAGGGCCTCAAAGGACGCATCCAGCTCTAATCCATGATCCCAGCCAGATGATCCCACCAGAAGCTTAACTCTGCTCCCCCGGCCTCAGCCCGCGAGCCTCTCCCTCTGACAGACGGACTGGCACACAAGACCAGCACCAAGCAGCATCAGAACCAAAGCCCACCTTTTAGGAGTGTCGGGTACCCGGGGATGCAGCAGGAAGGCAGGTCTCGGGGCCGACTTTCTCACCTGAGCCTCCTGAGACAGACTGGAAACCACACCTGAATTTGGCACACATGGGTACCACGGACAGAAGCCCACCTCCAGAAAAGCTCCAGGGTGACAAGGCAGTGCCACCCGCCTCTCCCTCTCCCATCCTATGGCAAATGCTTTGGCAATGGGGCTGATGCCAGGAGCCCAAGGGCCTGCTTCCTGCACCCTCCCCCCAGCTCACACACCTGGGAGCTCAGGAAAGAAGCACTACATTTCTAGGGGAGCAGCTCAGGGGTCTATACCAGGGCCCTGCACGCTCCCTCCTCCTCTCTGCGGTCCGTCTGCCTCTTCCTTCCGTGTCCAGCTCGGATTTCCCTTCTGCTAAGGGCCCTCCCTCCTAGCATCTTGGGGAGCCTGCTGTGGAGAAGAGCTCTAGAAATGGGGGACCTGCCGGGTGCACCTGGGGACAATGACCCCTGACACCAAGCTGCTGCCTCCGCTTCCTTCTCCGTGAGAAGGCCTGACCTCCAGACCTGAGCGCAGCCCATTCCACCTGAGGGGCGTTCTCTCAGGCAGACCAAGCCTAAATTTGCCTCTTGGGGACTTCCCTTCCAGGAGGCTGTCATTCTCCCCCTGTTTCTCTCTTAGCAGCTGTGCAAACTTAGCCCTGGCATTGCCAGGGAAGCTCAGGGGGGCAGTGTGGGCCCTGACGGAGCAGGAAGAAGGATGAGCCCTCTCCAAAGGAGCCCAGGCAACATGCTGGGCATGCTGATCAAAATACCTGGAGAGCAGAGGCAGCCTGGCCCAGATGCCCTGCGGAGGCCCAATACCCTTGGCAGAGGGCAGCCGGCCTGCTCTCTGCCTGCTTGTTCCTGCTAGGGCCCCCCACTCCCCAAGCCACTCTCACAGCCCGTCCGGGCAGCAATGGGAGGCCACAGGGTGGACAGATTTCCAGGCCACTGCAGGCCTCAGGAAGTGACCACAGGGAGCCCGGCCTGATCAGTGGCCATGGTTCTGCACAACCCCAAGGACAGAGGAGGAGGGGAAAGGGGCGCTCACTCCAAGCCCAAATCACTTTTGGCTTGGCTCCATTTTCACTCGGGCCCAAGGGACTTCCTCCGACACCAGAAACAGGAGCCCAGGATGAGCTGACAAACATTTGGTACCAATCCCCAAAAGCCACTAAGATTTTACAAAGTCAGTCTCTCAGGAGGCCATGGATCCATGCTGGCGCTGGGCACCTCGCCTGCCCAAGGCCCCTTCGCCTGAGGTCTCGGGCAAGCAGCCGGCTTCTGCAGAGGCCCACCCTTCCCTGACGGGCAGGGCAGGTCCAGCTCGGCCAAGGGCATCCGGGCGGACGGGCCTGGCTCCCCAGGACACTCTGGTCAGTGCGCCGATGGGGCCGCTTTGGGGAGGCTGGACGCCGTGAGGGGAAGCCCGGCTGGATCCAGGCCAGGAGGAAGGGGCTTGCCAAAAGATGGACCCGAAGGAGCCTGGGAGTCAGAGGGTGCTCTGGACCCCCCTTCCCAGCCCTACCTCCCCCCGGAGCAAGTCCCCAGAAAGCAGACAAAGGCAGCCGATGGTGACGGTGGGTCACTTCCCAAGGCGACCAGATTTCTGCCCCCATCCCTGGCTGTGTCCAGCCCTGGGGAGCGTTCGCTCGGTGGGCTTTCTGACCCGCCCACGCCACCGCTCCAAAGCAAGCTTGGGGACTCTAGAACCTGCAGACATTTTAAAGGGGATGAAAAATAAACCTGAAAACTGACAACGGGCAGCAGACGCCTACAGATGCTCCACTTCTCCGGAGATACGGGGATAAGCTTATAGAGATAGAGGTTCGAAACCTGGCGGAGGAGGGCGGGAGGGAAGGCGGGAAGACGCCGGTCCAGCCCCGGCCGCTCCCTCCTGGCGAAGGCCGCAGGGGAGGGCCACTGGGAAAGGGGCTGTCCTGGCTCTTCCGGGCCCAATCTTGAGGAGTTTCGCTACTTTTCTACCACATCAAAGTCAAGCAACGGATGGGGAGCCCTTTGGTCCGGGGCCTGGCCCTCACTGCTCCTCCGTTTTGCTGCTGTTCCTGAACTTCACCACCATGACGGTGATGTTGTCGGGGCAGCCCCTGTAGAAGGACTGCAAGACGATGCTCTTTGCCCCAAAGTGGGGCTCGTCCAAGCGCTCCTTGATGAACCGCACGGCCTCCTCGTTGCTGAAGGCGTCCCACAGGCCGTCCGAAGCCAAGATCATGAACTCGGGCTGCAGCTTGTCCAGGTCGAAGGTCAGGATGTCCGGGTCAGGGATGACCACATTCAGGTTTTTCAGCGGGTAATCCCCCAGGGACCGGGACATGGCCAGGATTCCCTGCACCCTCCAGGAGCCGTTGAAGCTGATGAAGCCACCTGGAAAACAGGGAGACCGTTAGCTTGGAGCTTGGACCTTTTCCATGGCCTCTGAACGGGCCAGGGTTTCCGCGGCCTCTGAACGGGCCAGGGTTCCTGCGGCCTCCCACTGGGCCAGGGTTTCCGCGGCCTCCCCATGGGCCAGGGTTCCCACGGCCTCCCCACGGGCCAGGGTTTCCGCGGCCATCGAAGGGTTTGCAGAGTCACGCACAAAAGCTAAATCCTTGGATTCTCCCCCACAGCCCTTGGAAGTAGGTCCATCATTGCCCCCATTTACAGGTAGGGAAACTGAGACTGGCACAGCAAGGCCACACGGCTTTACCTGGACTCGAATCCAGTTCTCCCAGACTCCAGTTTCAGCCCCTAACCTCTGCACAACTCGGCTGTTTTATGATCTGACTGCTTCCTTGTCCAAAAAGACCTCCTCCCACCAAAAGCATGGTGTCTGAAATCGTACCATTGGACTGTCTTTGCTTTGAATGTGAAAGGCTCAAAGTCTCCTTTTAAAACAGGAATACACTTAGGGGAGGAAGCCTTAGGTTAATCCAGCTGGTCCAACCCCCCATTTTACAGATGAGGCAGCAGACCCCAGCAAGAACGGGCAGACCATCGCCATACTACCAAGTCAGGCAGATGGCTCAGCAGGAAGAGCTGGAGCTGGGGAGAGCTCCCATCCTGCCCGAGAAGGATCTGCTGGCTATCGTAGGACCCCCGCAGGGCATTTAAACCCTTTCAGACTCAGTTTCCCCATCTGCACAATGAAGATCATTCTGTGGGCCCCCCTGGCTGAGACTTAAATGAGGTGGTATCAGTGAACCTTAACACAGGGAGGGGGCATTTGAAGCCAGGTCTCCTTGTCCCTTGCCCTCCATCGCCAGGCCTTCCTGGGGGGGGGGGCGGCTCCAGGTAAAGGAAGCCGCCCCGAGGAGCCTGGACAGACCGTGGTCAAGAAAAGGTCCTGGGGCGCCCCACACGGCTGCTGTTGGGCCCTGAGGGGCAGCCGGGGACGCAGGCGGGAAGTTTCCACTGAGACTCGCCAAGCGCCAGCAGCCTCCCTTAGGCATCTTCCCCCACGGCGGCATCCCTCGGTGACTTAATTTCTCCCTCATTGGGAGATATCGGGAGTAAGAGTTCCTGGAGGTTTGCAGGGGAATTCACTAGGGAATATTGGAGCGTGTGAGCGGGGAAACATTAAGCGCGGACCTTAGGCTGGCTCGCTCGGCGAGGGAGAGATGTCCAAGCCGCTGGATAGGCACGTGCCTCCCTTTTATCGGCGTTTCATATGACGATGGTGCCGTATTAATATTATAATGTTAATGCTTGGCCTCTGGGAAGCCAGGCAGCGGCAGGGATGCTGGCTCACCGAACCCGGCCGGGGAGATGCTTCCCTCTTACGGGCTGTTCTGGCCAACAATTCGGTGAGCCGCTGGATGCGGAAACAGGCCTACAACCAGTTATTACCAGGCCGCTCGCCCTTCCTTGACTTAGGTGTTAACTGTTTGGTCTTCAGCCAAGATTCCCTATGAGACAGAGCCGTCTCTTGCACCAAGTCCTTAAACACGGCTCTATACACATCTCCCAGCTACAGAGCAGACTACCAATGGCTGCAACAAGAAAGAGCAATTAACTGTAGCCTTCCTTCCCTTGCAGAAACAGAATCGAGTCTCACTTGTTTGTGGGAGCGTTTTTGTTTTAGAGTGTTTCCCCTTTCAGTGACATAGGCCGTGACAGAATTAGTGTCCCCCCCCCTCTGCAGTGAGAAATCAAGTCAGTGACCACACTGCGGGCAAATGTCACAACGGAGCCTCGGGCTTAGGCTTTACAACCAGAATCCTACTGGGTCCTGGTCTCACACACACACACACACACACACACACACACACACACACACACACACAATATAAATATATATATACACACACACAAAATAAAAATATATATATAAACATACACACACACACTATATATATATGCACACACTATAAATATATAAATATATATACACACAATATATATATATATAAATATATATACACACACAATACATATAAATATATATACACATGCACACACACTATAAATATATATACACACACTATAAATATATATATATACACACACACAATACATATAAATATATATACACATGCACACACACACTATATATATAGACACACTATAAATATATAAATATATATACACACTATATATATAAATATATATACACACACAATACATATAAATATATATATACACATGCACACACACTATAAATATATATACACACACACAAAATAAATATATATATATAAACATACAC
>JAJPUD010005857.1:0-19096 GCA_023553655.1 Myrmecobius fasciatus
ACACACACACACACACACACACACACACACACACACACAGTTGCACACACATGCACATACCCATTGCCTGCTCATCAACCAAGTAATTCTATCTCTGCAAATTAGCAAAGCTGTTTCTTGGCCAACACTGAACTCTTACAGTCTTTCTGCAGCTTAAAAGCTCATAGAACTTCTGTGCCAGGAGAAGGCATGTCTAAAATGCCTTTGTTAATGTTAATAGGTGCCAAAGATATAGGAGGAATTCATTATTATGAATGCAATTATTAATGTTAGCAATAATAAATAGTATTTATCTAGCACTTTAAAATGTTTCACAAACATTTTGCATTTATTATCTCTTTTGATCTTCCCAACAACTCTGTGGGTTTTATTATTAATACTTATATTAATAATATCTGTAGGTAGCATTATTATTATAATACCCATTTTTTAGATCCAGTAACTGAGGCAGAGACAGGTTAAGTGACCTGCACAGAGTCCCACAGATAGTAAGTGTATAAAGCAGGATTTGAACTCAGTTCTTTCTGTCTCCAAGTCCAGCATTCTATTTTCTGCACCACCTAGCTGCCCATCAAATGCAAAGAAAATAGATTTCAGTGCCAAAAAGCAATAAATCCATTGCACTTCTCTGCTGAAGGAAGTGAGAATAGCATTTTTTCTTCTTCTCCTAATTACAAATATTCCAAGTGTTCCAATCATTTGAACTGTGCTATTTTGCTCCTATAAATATTTATACTGACTAAATTAGAAAGTCCTAATTGCACTTCAATTTCTAATTACAATAAGAATTAGCATCTTCCCAATATTAATGTCCTGACATGTACATAATAGACATGTCACAACTTGACACTAGCCTAGAGAATGAGGTTCTCGGTTGCCCCCAGCTCTATTGATCAGCTTAATGAAACTGCAGTTTGTTCACTGCACCTTGTTCTCTAGCACAAGCCAACATGCAGCCTGTCTGTAGATGTCATTCAATGAGGGAGCCATGAACTAAGCACCAATCAACCAAAAACAAAGGTTCCTCAGTGCCCTTGGCTCTGTCTTTAGAGTACTTGTCTTAGCATCAGAAAGTGGGGCTGAATGGAGTTAAAAACCAAAATGAGACTGAGAGCTATTGAGAAAATAAGTCCAACTAACTCCAAAGCATCCAAATTATATTTTTCTTTCCTTTTGTTTGCGGCCCTAATCCCAATGACAGATAACCTCAAGCTCATCTCAATTTATTGTTGACTTAGAATAATTTGTTGATTTAGAATTTCCATGCTTCTTTATTTTTTTTATTTTTTTTTTGCAAGTCTATGGGCATTAAGTGACTTGACCAGGGTCACACAACTAGTAAGTATTACGTGTCTAATGAGACCAAATTCGAACTCCAGTCCTCCTGACTCCAGCGGTGGTACTCTATCCACTGTCCCATCCAGCTGTCCCTCTCCATGCTTATTTCAACAGTTGTTGGTTGATGATGATTCTTAAACTGACTCACATTTTTTTTTGCTCCTGACCCCTGTCTTTCTATTTACCTTCTGATAATTTTCTCTGGCTTTCTATGTAACTGAGGATTCTGAAATAAAAATCTACATAATATGGTCACAAACATTAAAATGTTAGACTAGTTAAGTCAATGAGCATTTTATTAAGCACTTAAAATATGCTTAATACTTACCATTGTGCTTGGGATATATGGGGAAAAAGAAAGATTATCCTTGATCTCAAGAAGCTGACATTATCTAATAAAGTATTACTATTACTAACCTATTACTTCAGTATCCTGACTATATGAATCTTTCTATATTTTTCTTCATCCTCTCAGGAGCACCAAGTCTCTCTTCTCCCATGTGATTCCTAACATAAACCTACCATTTTAAGAACTTATCACTTTTTGGAACAGCTAGGTGGCACAGTGGATAGAACACCAACCCTGAAGTCAGGAGGCCCTGAGTTCAAATTTGGTCTCAGATTCTTAACACTTCCTAGCTGTGTGACCCTGGGCAAGTCACTTAACCCCAATTGCCTCAGCAAAAAAAAAAAATCACTTTTCTTTCTTCCCCATCACAATTCACTTCATATTCCCCATCACAACATATTTCAGAGCTGAAATAGAACAAATAGGTAACTTATCCCCAACAAATAATCATCTAGTTCATCCAGTTTCTGCTTGAAAATATGAGGCAGTATGGAAGTGGGAAGAATTCTGGGATAATAGTAACTGAGTTTGAATCCTAGCTCTTCTGTTTATTCCCTGTATACCTTTTGGCAAATCACTATAACTCTATGGGCCTCATTTACCCCCTCTATGAAATGGACTTTAACAACCTCTAATGAATGTTCTTTTTAGGTTGATTTTACGCTAAGTGATACCTCTAGCTATGGAGAACTGAATACCAATGAAATTTGGACAGTTCTGATTGTTAAGTGTTTCCTTATATTGAACCAAAATCTGTCTTTTGGCATCTTCTACCAATTGCTTCCTAGGTGTGTCATGAAGCAAAGAAATCCAATAAGCTAATAATGGACTTAGCTGTTAGTGCCAAATAACAATTGTAGGTGTCAGCCCTGCCGGACACTTTAATAAAAAGCATTTTTGTTTACCCAAAAGAAGTAATCTTTAATAATGGAGTATCATCCATCAGCAGAAGCTATAGATATATTCTTTCTTTCTTTGTTTTTGTTTGTTTGTTTTGATTTGTTTTGTTTTCTTCTAGCAAGGTACCACACTTTTTCTTGAGAATTTCTGATATTCTTTTCACACTTCCAAAAAGCCCAAAGGCTTAGGATAAGTGCTTTTTCTTAAATTTGATGGAACAAGTCTGGCTACTGGCTATTTCACAATAGACTGGGAATTTTTGTGGGTGTACCATGGAGGCATTACTGTTGGTGTGATTATTTATTAATGAGTCTTTTTAATCATTAATTTCTTATTATTATGTTATTCATCCATCTGTCACTTATTCAAAAGCCATTTATTAAGCACCTACCAAGTACAAGCCATAGTATAATTAGATAACATGAGAATACAAAGGTGAACAATCTGTGGTGTCACAGGAAGAGACTGAAGGCTTGAGTTCAATTCTAACAATTCAGTGAACTAGAGTAAATCACAACTTTTCCTGACTTTTTTCTTTCTCTATTAAATATGGGATTTGGAATAAATAATTTCTGAGGTACTTTCTAAACCTGTACCTAATGATCCTAGTTCTTTAAAATCCCTTTCTTCCTAATCTTCCCTGACTTCTTCATCCCTGAGTAACTTCACCCTTTCCTCTATATCTAGTTTCTTTATCATCACTCCAAGGTTACTGAAGAAAACTCAAGAAAGTCTTGGTCATTATCCCTTCCCACCTCTGTATGTTCCAATCAAAATAGGCTCCTTCCAACCTCCAAATCAGATCCTGGAATTTCATACTTCCATGCCTTTGTGCATATTGTTATCTATTTTTGGAATGCCTTCTTTCCTTCTTACCACTTGTTAAATTCCTAAAGTCCAACTTAATTGCCATTTCCTGCATGAAATATGTGATGAACCCATTTCCTTTTCCTTAAAGAATCAGTTTTCCCTCTCAGACTTCACACATACAGACATTTCTTTTGTATTTCTATGATCTTCCTACTGTACCAACAAATACTCAATGTTCTCTGTGATAAGTCCAGAAAGGTTGCCTAGGGGAAGATTTATTTACTCTTCCTAGTTGGTGCCCTTATTTCATAGGGACAGGATCTCTGACTCATTCCTACCGATTATCAGAGACCACTGGTCTAGGACCTCTTAATTAACAACTTCATTGAAATACCAAATGCAGTTCTTCTAAAGAGTTGCACCCTGTGAACTTTCATAAGAAAAGTAGCCCAAAGAGAGTATCAAAAAAGGTTCTTTCTGCTCACGTCAGGGAAGGAAAACAATTAAATACAGCTCTAAAGGTCACATTTCTCAGCTTCTGCAATCCCTCCGTGGGGTCTGTTCTCCACCTCTATGTAGCTTTAAGACCCGAGGAACATTTCCTAAGTACTTGAAATGTTGGAACTGTAAGTGAGATGAGAAAGGAAAGGAGGAAGAAGGAACTGTGGTGATTATGCAGTCCAGCTTCCATAGTTTATAGATGATAAAACTAAAGGCTTTCCTCTTCTGTTCAAGACCTCTACCCTATCACTAATCACTTCCTTGTCAATAGATAGCCTGAACTCTTACTTAATGGATAGTGTCTAGAATAAGATTCCTACTACACTGGGGGTGGGGGTGGGGGGGAAGAGGCTGCCTTTTTCTTGTCATCTGCTTCTTATACTGAGCTTGGAGTTCACCGAAATAACCAATAAACTTGCCAGCCATGTCTCTTCCCCCCCCCAAAAAAAAAGATTCCTACAACACTCAGCTTTAGTCAGATACCATCTGAAGTACTTTTGCAATCCTGGATTATACATATTAGCAAAGACATTGACAAGTTAGATCACAACCAGGATAGTGAGAAGACTGGAGATTTTATAAAAGAGGAATTGGGCATGTGTAATAGAGAAGAGAATTTGGGGAAAATTATATTACCTAATTAATTACATTAAGAAGATTTGTATGTAGAGGTGAGCTTGGTACAATCAATAAGCATTTATTATACATATGTTATGTATCAGGCACTCTTCTAAGTGTTAGGGATTTAAGAGGGAAAAATGGAACTCTCTGCCCTCAACTATTCTATTTAAATGTAAGATGAAGATTGTTATTATTGTTTCTTCTTCATTCTCAAAGAGGACCATGACTTCAGGGAAGTGATACAGTGACTTGAAAGTGAATTGGAATAAAGTGAGGGAGGGTTGTGTAAAGTCACTATCGTCACTTTGTCTTCTGAAGTCATAGATCGAGACAACTAGAGATGGCCCTGGATACAGTGGAAGACCTTTTTAGGCTAAAGTTTTTAAATTTTTAACAGGTCTCAGTTGAACGAAGGTAACATCCATTCAGTAATTGAAGCTGGGTAAACATTTGTAGAAGGCATTCAACAATAAAACATAGGACAATTAATGAAGACCAGAGTGTCAATTAATAAAAACAATATGAAAATCTTTAGCTAAATGACCTATTAATATGGCAAAATGGTTCATACCTGTATTAGCCTTTATATACTCATTCTTTCTAAAGCAGAAAGAGTACTAAAGTGAAAAACAGAAGGATGGTATGTTAGACCTGATTCTATCTATGATTAACTTTGTTAAGTAGAGTATCATGAAAAAAGTCATGGCTTTTGTGGTCAGAAGACTCACCTAGGGTTTGAGTTACTCATCAGGTACTCTGTGAAACTCAAGTTACCTCACCTAAGATTCCAATATCACGTCTACCAGCTGTCATACATATACTAAATCAGAGATTTACAAAAAGGGAAGAGATCTAATTGCAAAATAATAACACTACTTCCAGGGTTGTTATCAGATCAAATGAACTGATATTTGTATAGCACTTAGCATGGGTCCTAGTATAGAGTAGGCATTTCACAAATTTTTTTTGCATTCCATTTCTATTGAGGAACCAAAAAATGTTCATACAAGTATATACAAATAAATACAAGGCATTGGCATAAGGGAAAGGGATGCCCTAGGAGCTGGGAATATCAGGAAAGGTCTTATATAGGAAATGTTCCTAGAATGGATCTTTGACTCTAAGAGAAAGAGAGGAGAGGACTTAATGCATAAGAATTCCAGCATAGGGAGTTAGAAGTAAAATATCAAGGATGAAGAACAGAAAGAAGGTTACTTGTTTTGTTTGGCTGAAGTGGGCAGAACTAGGAATGATGGATGGAAATTCTAGGGAAACCGATTTGAATTCCATATAAGAGAAAAAAATTCTAACAATTATAGCTGCCTTAAAATGGAATGGACTCCTTCAATAAGCAATATGCTCCCCATCTTTGGAGGTATTCAAATAAAAGTTGGATGACTACAGATCAGGGATGTTCTAGAGAATATTTTCTATTTTGATATCAGATAAAATTGATGCCCTCTAAAGTTACCAGAGTTTATAATTCTGCTTGCCTGAATTCAAAGACAGCTATTGGGAATTCTTGTCAACTTTGCTCCTTTCATCTCAAACATCTCTGTGAATTTTCATCCTTCTCTGCTATTCCATTTCCTGAGGCATGAGAATCCTAGGTTCTTTCCAAGGCTAGCTAGCATTAATCTTTCTCAGCCATTAGCATCCTCAAAACAATTTCTTTTTTTCACAACTTCACCAATTTGGACTCTGTCTATACAGCATTTCTTTTTTTATGTTAATTAAGCTTTTTTTTTATTTTTAATTAAAGCTTTTTATTTGTATAACATATGTATGGGTAGTTCCCCAACATTGATCTTTACAAAGCTTTCCATTACAAATTTTACCCCCAGTCCCCTCCCCTCCCCTAGATAGCAGGAAGTCCACTACATGTTAATAATGTTGAAATGCTTGAGAAGTTATGCAAGAAAAATCCTATCTACAAGAAAAAAAAAAAGAATCAGAGAAAGGCAACACAATGCAAGCAAATGTCAATAGAGATCATGAAAATGTTACGTTGTGGTCCATATTTCATTTCCCTCTCTCTGGGTGTATATGGTTTTCTTCAGTGAACAATTGGAACTGGTTTGAGACAGTTCTTTGTTGCAGAGAGCCATGTCCATCAGAATTGATCATCATGTAATACTGTTGTTGCTGTGTATGATGATCTCCTGATTCTGCTCATTTCACTCAGCATCAGTTCATGCAAGTCTCTCCAGGCCTCTCTGAAATCGTCCTGCTGGTCGTTTCTTACAGAATAATTTATAAATTGAATATATTTAATATAATATAATATATGAATATAATTTATAAATTGAATACATAATGGTATATGAATGTTATGGAATATTACTGCTCTATACAGCATTTCTAATGAGAGGCTGATTAACTGAATCTAGGAGCTTGAAAAGGTAGATCAGAGGAAAGTTACAACAGAGGAAAGAAAATACAGAACAGCATAATTGTTAGGAAATTAAACCTGGGATCAGGAGCATCTGCCTTGAACACTTACCAATCCTATGAGCCAAAATCCTACAAGTTACTTAACTCCTCAGGACTTCAATAGTAAGAGGAAGAAGGGATGAACTCTCTGACTTCTCAATTCTCTTTTAGCTCCAAATCTGTGAATCCATAGATGTGGAAAGGGGAAAGAGGAAAGAAGGGAATCAAGATAATACTCTGCTCATGCTTTTGATTCCATCTCTTTATGTCCCCTAACATCTTGGTCTATCAATTATCAAAACTCACTCCTGCATTATCAGTCTCTCCCTCTCTTTTAGTTACTTATGTATCTTTAAACACATTCAGTTCTTCATTATCATAAATAATTAAATAAAAATCCTCCTTTGACATTATTGCCTCCTCAAGCGTATTAATAATTATCCATTATTCTCTTTTTCTGCTTTTGTTTTTCCTTTTTTTGGAGGCAACAAGGATTAAGTGACTTGGTTACACAGATAGTAAATGTCTAGAGCTAGATTTGACTTTACATCCTCCTAACTCAAGGTTCAGTCCCCTATCCACTGCCCTCACTCCAAAGTTCTTGAAAACATCTTACATTTTCAACTTTATTTCTTCTTCTACTCCCATACATACCCTACCATTGTAGGTTCCTACCACTTATTGCCCTCATGTTAGCAATGACCCTCACTCTATCCTTGTGACTTGTGGATCCCAAGACCACCTCTCTTTCCAGGGGATTTTATCTCCATATCAAAACATCAAATTTCACCTTTTTCCTGTCCTTAACCTTCAGTAAAGAAAAACGATTTGACAAATTAATTCACACCAACATTAAAAAACTTTTAATGGCATACTGCTCCTTAGACATACCTAAATTTTAGCTGAAGCTAATGCCCAGAAGAATATTCTCAGATAATACAATTTCAAATACTGGGCTGAACTAATAAGAGAATCATCTCTGAAATCACACATATGCATGTGACCTAGCTCTCCTTGAGACAGACTTGGCTTCAGTTTTCAGGATTCTGCAGCTTAGAGAACCTGATTCCATGTAATTCAGCAAACTGATCCTATTTATAAGTTGCAATTAGGATCATAGATCTATAGCCAGAAGAAGTCAATAATATTGCCACAGTTTATGAAATAACACATAAATGCATTAGAAACATCAATGCACTAAATAAATATCAGCTATTGTTTTTTCCAGATTTTAAATTTGAAGAATATATGGAGGTGAAATGGAACAGTCCCTGACCTAATAAAATTGTATTCAATTTAATTTATTGCTTTAAAAAAGAAGATAATTATATTTATTTTTAGTTATATGTGGCCCTTCATTGATGTCACTGGCCTTATAGGAAGGCTGAGGCTTCTAAGGAAAGCACCTTTTACTTCTAACTAGAGGAATATGGCACAAGTTGAAAACCAGATTATCATACCATAAAACTCATCTACAAGACTCTGCTCCCTAAAGGACTGATGAATGAGATTATGACATGACTTCCAACTAATATAACTCAGCTGAGGAAATTACAGTGAATTGACAGCAGATGGAAATGTTATAACACTGCTCTCTCTTAAAATTTTAGACCCATATTTTCCACCAAGCTTATTAAGAGTACTGATGTGTGAAGGAATTGGGGATAGCTGAATCCCTCCCACTTTCCCAGCCAAAAGCCCTTGGTATCTTTTCAAGGAATTAAACAATAAGAGGATGCTGGGTTACCCATACCTCTCTATGACAAAGATAAATTTGTATAAGATAAAAAGGAAAAGAGGAACACAATGATAATCTATAAGCATATGGATTTGGGGAGAATTCTCAGCTCAGTATAAACTACAAATCCATTTAAAAATAACTCCTATAAGAATTACTCTTAAGATGATTCTTAAAAATCACTCCAAAGACACTGATGCTTCAATATTTCTGCAAATGGGCTGGAATAGGTGAATACTAATTAATATTAGATGAATATTAGTTAATACCTGCCTGAAGCCTATTTGAATCTCTCATGCAGCTGTGGGAGAAGATAAGAGAGAGGAGGCAAAGAAAGGAACAAAGCTAGTGCTAATGACCTTCCTTCAGTTGTAAGAGATAGCAAAGAAACTAAAAGTCGGAGTTCAGTGCCTCCCTTTGACCTTCCCTCTATTCTTTTAAACTACTCAGGCCATATGTAATTAACTTTCTTTTTGGTAGAATCTCTATAATCTATTTTTCACCATATCCTGGGGAATGTAGGCAAAGATTTCAAACCAAGCTCTACACCAGATATATCTGTACAAAAATATTCCTAGGAGCAAATACCTGGAAATTATAAATCTTTCATCTGGAAAATGTCTGAAGAGAAAAAAAGGGCAACAATGTCATTGTGCCATAAGAAAATTCAGACAAAATTGGGAAAGTGTATCGAATATCACAAAATTAAGAAAGCAGAATCAAGTTTTAGGGAAGATGTGTACGTACCTAGTTATTTACACATTCTTTCTTCCATTAGATTGTAAATTCTCAGATGGCTGGACCTATCTTAAAAATTTTTTTCTTTATATCTCTTACACTTACCACAATGCCTAGGATGGTTGTGCCATAAACATATAAGTACTGAATGCTTGTTATCTGATTGACAATAGAAAAGTTAAATATGAAACACAAATGCGCATTCACAGAAAAACAAATAGTAGCAATAACTTCTGCCCTGCTCTCCAAGGAGATTTATAACTAGAATTCATATAAATATAGGATAATTTGTAGATCTGAAAAGTACATTTTACCTTGATTCTGTCCTGTTCCCCTCATGATAGGTGTCTTCTAATGAGTCAGACCAAATCTTGGTCTCATCTTTCAATTGGTTGTCATCTACTCTAAGAAATCAGGAGTAGTTGCCAAAGATTGTCTGCCTTGCTGCCAATCAACTTTAACCAAAGATACCAAGACTAACAAAGCAATAGAACTCCCCAAATCCAAGATCAGGATTATTCCCTTAGGCAATGAACTTTAGAGCTACCTGCACTAGCAGTCATATTCAGTGTCCTAAAATAGGCTGACACAAAGCTACCTAGCAAGAGCAAAGAATGGCAGAGGACTTTTAAAGATCCACTGGGTCAAACGTTCTTCTCATTCAATGACTAATAAAGAGATTATTTTGTCATCTCCAAAGCACCAAGCCTGCCTTAGCACTGAATTAAAAAGATCCCAGATATTGAATTAGTTTGTCTTAAATTAGCTTTGCAGATACCCTGTTCAACCCCTAGTTTCATATATATATACTATTTTATATGTGTGGTTCTCCAACAAAATATAAATTCCTTGAGTGCAAACATTATTCCAATGTTTTCTTTGTTTCTTCAGTGCCTAACACATTAATAGATATTTAGTAATTCTTGTGGATTGGATGTTTCATTGATCGCTTCATAAAAATGCCAAACTATAAAATGCTAAACCACTCTGAGTATCCCAGCCCTTGTTTTTGCATCCACAGACCTTCTCTTCACAACACTGAGCCCAGTTCCAAAGTAAAGAAGGACAAAGAACAGAACTCTGAATGCCACAGAAAATGTGCTTTCAAAGAGAATTTAATTTTTTTTGTTTTATTCTGAGTTTTTAGCAAGGCATCTCATAATGAATATAATGGTTTCTTTCCTAGAAAGTCCATTTGAACAACCCTAGCAAATGTACCAATCAACTCTTAAGTATCTATGAAAGATAAGTGAAATCTTGTAGTTATAAGCAATGACTAAGTCATGTTCCAAATACCATAGTTTCTTTAAGCTGGAAAGAATTTAAAATAATAATAATAATAATAGCTAGAACGAAAATAAAAATAATACTAGATAAAATTTATATAGCACCTTAAAATTTATAAAGAGCTTTACTTTTGTGATTTCATTTGATCTTCACAACTACTGGTGAAGTAGGTTTTATTATTATCCTATTTTACACATAAGGAAACTGAGGCTTATAAAATTTAAGTGACTTGAACTCACTTCTTTCCTAAATTCAGCATTCTTTCCACTGCATGACCTAATGGCCTTTAATCATCTAGTCCAACCCTATTATTTTACAGATGAGGAAACTGAGACAAACGGCTTTAAGTGACTTGCCCAGAGTCACACAAACTAGTAAGTGTCTGATTCCAAATTTGAACTCAGGTCTCCTTGCCTCCCCTCCTATTGCTTGATCCTGCACCACCTAGCGGCCCCAGTAGCAGAGCTTAGATGAGAATATTCCCAGACAAAAGTTCTTTCTATTCCTTCATGTTGCCAATTGGTAGAAAGAAGAGAGATATTCTCAGGTAGCTACGGGGCACAGGGGACTAAACACTAGGCTGGGATCAGAGAGACTCCTCTTCCTGAGTTCCAATCTGGTCTTGGACACTTACCAGCTATGTGATCCTGAGCAAGTCATTTAACCCTGTTTGTCTCAGTTTCCTCATTTATAAAATGAGCCGTAGGAGGAAATGGTAGACCACTCCAGTATTTTTATGAGGAACCACAGAGTTAGATGATACTGAAATGGCTGAAAAACAAATTCTCAAGTGAAAAATTCTATTGACCCATGTGGGACTGCAAGCCTGAAAAGGGACTCAGGGCAACAGAGAATATACAGCCAGATTTACCAATTGTGTTTGGAGGCCAAAAGTTGTTTCTATAAAAAAGTAATTCCCATAAGCATCTGTTTAGTTATTTCAAACTATCCCCAAGAAGTTACACTTTCAATTTCTGTTTTGTTGAAAGCACTCTAGCCACTGTCACCTAGCTATCTTCCTACCAATGTGTGCTGTCCAGATGGGTCACTTCATGTTTAAGTGAAGATAATAAAAATTCTTTCATTCACCATTTTTCATGGGTTTTGTAAGAAAAGTCCTTTATAAGTTTGGGATAGCTATAGAAATATGAAGTTATCAGTATTGTTCCTTCTGTGTTTTGTTATTTGATAATGGCCATCCAGCCTTCTCTCTGCCATATATTTTACCCATAAGACTCCAAATATTCCAGTATCTCTGCTTATTAATTAACTGTAGCTTGCTTATGGAGTGTTTTGATTTAGTTAATTTGGTACCTTTGATAATTACTTGTAAGACAAATAAATTGCATTACTCAATTTGTTAATGGAAAATATAGGCTAGCAGTCCCCACTGCTTTCAGCCTAATTGTCTTGTATATGCTAGAAACCTCTTAGCAAAAGAACACAAAGTACAATTTGTCTTTTAAAAAGTGTTTCTCAAATATGATTCATTATGAACTAGAAGTTCAAGTCAGGTGATTGTAAAAATGGATGCAGCTCTTGAAGTAGAATCTACCTTTTGTCATATCACAGAGTGTGTAGAGTAGATCAGTGTTAGTGATTAAGGTTCCCAGGTAGGGAAGACATTTCTTGTCTGGAAGTGAAAGAACTTCTGAATCAGAAGCTGAGCAAGCATAAAGGAAAAAGTGAAGCTAGTTTGTAAGCAAGAAATCTGCAAGAGTTAAAAAGCAATCTGTTAAGATGAACAGGAAAACCAGTCATTAAAGACTCAGGCTAGGAGGTCTATGTTATATAAAGAGGTAAAATTCTAGAGGGTGCTGAGGAGATGGTCTAAAACATTGTTTATTGTGGCTACTGGCATTTTCCATGCCACTGCTAGGCTGATATTGCCAACATGATCAGGGTACATGTTGTGACATCCATCTTACTGCTTTGGTGACACCTGTCAAACTTTGGGCTCCTATAAAGGTGGTTAATTTCACTCTGCTATAGGCTATCTAGAGCCATGGTCACTGCTAATTAAGGCTCTGAGAATTTTAGGTCAAGGCTTGTTTCTTTCCAATGACCACCTGCCCTCTGATACTGAAATTGATTTTGGTGCCAGATGCCTTTGCTAATTGTGAAAAATCACTAGTTTCCCCACTCTTTGACTTTATTTTCCCATCCTTCTTCCTACTTTCTTAACAAGGAAATATAACCCAAAAAGGAGATGTGAAAAATGAGCAAATCAATGCCCCACTCTCAATTTAACCAAATATGACTTTGGTCTTTTGATCTATAGATGTCTTATTTTTCCATCTACAAAACAGCAATATGCCCTCTCCACCTAAAGATGCTATAAAGATAACATTCACTTTCATAGATAAGGTCAAATTCCATTACTACTAATATAATTATAATGGAAATCTACATTAATAATATCTTGAGGAATTAGAATGACAGAGAGCACAACTCCAAGTGTTAGTAAAAGGTCTTTGTGAGTTATGATGAAGGAAAAAAATAATCACCCGGTGGCCAACATAGTCATAATAACCTTTTTAAAACTTAGTCAAGCTGGTCCTTGGACAACAACAAACAGCCAAGCTGTCACTGGGCCTGAATTGAAGTTGTTACAGCTTGGTAGGATGCTACCAGGATGATAATTATTTACTGGCTATAATATTGGTGGAAGAGAGCTGACAGTTTACATAGAGCTTTAAGATTTGCAAAGCTTTTTATATGCATAATTTTATTTGACTTTTAGAGTTGGCAAGGAACTTAGAAATCATCTAGCCAAATCCTTTATGCTATAGATGAGAAAATTGAAGCCCATAAAAGAGAAGTAAGAATTGCTTTGTGAACTTAGGACCCAGGAGGCACTTGACAAATCTTTGTTGTATTTTTTTTATTACCCAAGGTCACACAGCTGGCAAGTGGCTATCCAGGCCTTCTGACTCCATGAATTCCCAATGATTTCCCAATATTTTCCCTTCAAGTGCCTGCTGTAAAGAGCCCACATGTCCTCTCCCTCCATGCTTCAGTGCAGATATTAATAGAGGGATGAAAATGATAATAATAATATTTCCTACCTTTATATCACCTTAAGGATCACAAAGCATATTCTTCACAACAGTCCTGGGACATACTTTTCTATGATTTTCAAAGAGTTGTCCATACCAACTAATGGTAGGCACACTGATTCTGAACAAGTTCTGATATAAATTCCATTAAAAGGAAACAATGGAAACACTACATTAGAAACTATAACAGGATTTGACTCATAACTGGGAAATGTTTTCAGGTCTTTGGGAATGAACCTATGCAAGTTTAGTGGATGCTTTGCTTACCTAGTCTCTCCTTTGTAGCTAGAAGCACTTGGCAATGTGCCTTTCTGGATATTTTGGGAGAAAATTGGATTATTATTTGGCATAGATCCTAAGGACATGGGTGGGGTAACCAGTGGTCTAAGTATCAGTCTGATTGCTTGTTTTCCAGAGTTCTCAGGGCCTGCACTGTGCTTACCCACAAATCCAACATGCATAAGAGTTTAGAAACATACAATTCAGTATTAAGAAGGACCCTAGAGATTATCTAGGGCAAATTTTCTTAGCTCATTTTGTGTTGTTGGGGTTTTTATTTTCATTTAGTATTAGAGTTAGTGCTACCACCTGGAAAAAACTTTCAAGCTGAAAGTTAAAATCCAGGCAGTTTGAATGAGCAGAGATAGCCTCAATTTGGTAGGCTAATAGTAGACATACAGCCTGTGTCATACATAGATCACTTGAAGCAACAGGAGATTTTTTAACCTGACCCACTCCTACCTTTCCAGATTTCTTACACCTTACTCCCACATATTCTGCAATGCAGTGGTGCTGGCCTATTGGCTTGAAATTTGGGTGTTAGAAGGATTGCATTTTGAGAACTATGGTGAACTGGTACATTTTTATGGAGCATTTTTGTTCTTTCTTGTAGACAAAATCACTTATAATCAAACTTGAAATTTGAATTACACTCCAGTATTCCCTAATATATCAATTACACTGGGACAAATGCACATTTTCACAAGATTTAGAGCAGAACCAACAATATTTGTAAAGTGCTTAGCACTGCCTGCCACATAGTAGGCAGTTAATAAATGTTTGTTTTCTTCTTTCTTTTCTTCCTTAAGATGGATATCCTTCTCAAAAAAAAATCTATCTTTAACACACTTTTCTTCCTTTTTTTCTTCTCATGTCTATAACTACAGTATTCCCTCTGTGCAGTTGATAATAGCCAAACCTGTAATTCCAGCCTAGACTTCTCTTGTGAACTTGAGTTCCAAATCTTGAATTATACCAAACATAAAAGCAATTATAGCATTTGTTTATAAGGACTTTAAAGTTTATCAAATGTTTTTCTCATAGTAACCCTAGGAGGCAATGGATCTGCAATTTGTTATTCCATTGGCACCTCAAATTTATCGAGTCCCCAAATTAGCTCAGTGTCCTTTCTCCTTAGTGCCTGTCAATGGCACTACCATTTACCACCTCTCCCATATTTATAAATTAGTTGAAATTAGTTTTGATTCTCCCTATTCCCTTATTTCTTACATTCATTCAGCTACCAAGTATCACAGATTAAATACTTACCATTTAGCTCACTCTATTCCCATCAGAATCACATTGGAACAGCCATCATAACTAAACTCTCATAATAAACTCCTAACAAGTCTTTCATATGTGTGTACGAACATACACACACACATATACACATAAATATTATATTTTATTTTTCCCCAATTATATGTTAAAACATTTTAAAATATTTGTTGGTTTGTTTTAAATTGAGTTTCAAATTCCATTTCCCCTCTCTTCCCCTCCTTTTCATTCCTCAAGATAATAAGCATTAAAATGTAGGTTATACATCTGACAAGTCTTTCTACCTCTATTCTTTAACTCCTCTAATCCATACTTTATTTCTGCAAATTAAGCCTTTGCTTGTGCCATTCCTTTTCCTTCAGACCTTTCAATGCTTTCCTATTGACTACCCAGTAAAATTAAAGCCTCTTTACTTGACCTCCACCATCTAATTCCATGCTACTTTCCCAGACTTTTCTCATGAATTTGATACTCTAATCAACTTAAGACTGCTTATACTCTCCTCACCAAGTCTTGCCTTTCATCAGAAGAGTCAGCAGCAGCTCAGCATCACATACTGTCAAGATATGGGTTTTTTTAAGTGATATGGTAAGCAGATACTCTTATAATCACCTAGGTCAGGTAATATACCCCTGGCACAATAGAAGCAGAGCTCAGAATGATCATCTGGTCCACTCATATTATAGGCAACGACATGAAATCTAAGAGGTTCATTTAATAATGTCTTATATGAAACTGAGTTAAGAATATGGGATAAAATTCAGATATTGTGGTCCTTTTATAGATATGAAAAGTAAAGCCCAAGACATAAAATGACTTGTACAAACACACCTAGTTAAATTAATTTTGGAGCCATATCTTAAACTCAGATGACTTTACCATATTCCTTAAACTTCAATTTATATACCTTGGAAAGGATATCATAACACCTTCAGGTATTTGAAAGCCAAGTTGGCAGATGTGGGAACAGATATCTTTACATCTCTGAAGGTCAGGACTATGACCAGGTTGTGGAAGTTAAAAGGAAGCCAATTTCATCTTCATGTAGGAAATACCCACTACCAGTTGAAGCTGTTCAAAAAGGTAATGGTATACTTTTTAAGTGCTCTGGATGTGATAGATTTGTTGAATTGAATTTTGTTGAATCTTGATATAATAAGCTTCCTGTCACTGGACTTATTCAAGTAAAAGCTATACAACCATCTGTTAAGGATTCAGTAGATGTGATTTCTACAATGAATAATACATTGGACCACAACAGTCTCTAAGGTCTGTTGTATTTATATTTCTTTGAAATAATAATAGCTTGTATTTCTATAGCACACTGAATACAAATGATTTTTCTCACAACAGCCCCCAAAGAAAAAGTAGTGGATATTAAATGATGATTTGATGATTATATTATATGATGGATGTAAAATGCATAATGGTGAAGTCAATACTAATGTTTGGAATATCAATATTATACATCCATTCCTTTTGTTAAAAAAATTCTTATTAAAGCTTTTTATTTATAAAACATATGCATTGGGTAATTTTTCAACAATGACCCTTACAAAACCTTCTGTTCCAAATTTTGCCCTCCTTTCCCCCCACCCTCTCCCCTAGATAGCAGGTAGTCCAATACATGTTAAATATGTTAAAATATATGTTAAATCCAATACATGTATACATAGTTATACAGTTATCTTGCTTCACAAGAAAAAAATCAGCTCAAGAAGGAAAAAGACTGAAAAAAAAAACAAAATGCAAGCAAACAAAAATAGAAAGAATGAAAATGCTATTTTGTGGTCCGCCGTCCTCTCTCTGGGTGTAGATGGCTCTCTTTTCATCACTAAACAATTGGAACTGATTTGAATCATCTCATTGTTGAAGAAAACCATGCCCATCAGAATTGATCATTATATAGTCTTGTTGCCATGTGTAATGATCTCCTGTTCTGCTCATTTCACTTAGCATTAGTTCATGCAAGTCTCTCCAGGCCTCTCTGAAATCATCCTGCTGGTTGTTTCTTATAGAACAATAATATTCCATGGCATTCGCAAACCATAATTTATTCAGCCATTCTCCAATTGATGGGCATCTATTCAGCTTCCAGTTTCTAGCCACTACAAAAAGGGCTGCCACAAACATTTTTGCACATGTGGGTCCTTTTTTCTTTCTTTAAGATCTCTTTGGGATACAAGCCCAGTAGAAACACTGCTGTCAAAGGGTATGCCTAGTTTGATAACTCTTTGAGCATAGTTCCAGATTGCTCTCCAGAATGGTTGGATCTGTTCACGGTTCCACCAACAATGTATCAGTGTCCCAGTTTTCCCACATCCCTGCCAACATTCGTCATTATCTTTTCCTGTCATCTTAGCTAATCCGACAGGTGTGTAGTGGTATCTCAGAGTTGTCTTAATTTGCATATTTCTGATCAATAGTGATTTGGAACACCTTTTGAAATGACTAGGAATAGTTTTAATTTCTTCATCTGAAAATTGTTCATATCCCTTGACCATTTATTGATTAGAGAATGGCTTGAATTCTTATAAATTTGAGTCAATTCTCTATATATTTGAGAAATGAGGCCTTTATCAGAACCTTTAAATGTAAAGTTGATTTCCCAATTTTTTGTTTCCCTTCTGATCTTGTCTGCATTAGTTTTGTTTGTACAAAAAAATTAATTTATTATAATCAAAATTATCTATCTGGTATTTAATTATGAGTTCTAGTTCTTCTTTGGACACAAATTCCTTCCTTCTGCACAGATCTGAGAGGTAAACTATACTATGTTCCTCTAATTTGCTTATAATATCACTCTTTATATCTAGATCATGAACCCATTTAGATCTTATCTTGGTATGTGGTGTTAGGTGTGGGTCAAGCCCTAATTTCTTCCAGACTAGTTTCTAATTTTCCCAGCAGTTTTTGTCAAATAATGAGTTCTTATCCTAAAAGCTGGGGTCTTTGGGTTTGTCAAACACTAGATTGCTATAGTTATTGATTATTTTGTCCTGTGATCCTATGCTATTCCACTAATTTACTATATTTCCTAGCCAGTACCAAATGGTTTTGAATGACTGCTGCTTTATAATATAGTTTTAGATCTGGTACAGCAAGGCCACCTTCATCAGCATTTTTTTTTTCATTAATTCCCTTGAAATTCTTGATCTTTTGTTCTTCCAAATGAACTTTGTTATTATTTTTTCTAGATTTGTAAAATAATTTCTTGGGAGTTTGGTATGGCACTAAATAAGTAGATTAATTTAGGTAGTATTGTCATTTTTATTATATTTGCTTAGCCTACCCATGAGCACTTGATATTTATCCAATTGATTAGATTTGACTTTATTTGTATGAAAAGTGTTTTGTAGTTGTCTTCATACAGTTCCTGAATTTGCCTTGGCAGAAAGACTCCCAAATATTTTATACTATCAACAGTTTTTTTTTTAAATTTAATTTTTTTTATTTGCAAAACATATGTATGGGTAATTCTTCAACATTAACCCTTAGAAAGCTTTCTGTTACAAATTTTCCCCCCTACTCCCCACTCATCCCCTAGATGGCAGGATATCCACTACATGTTAATTATGATAAAATACTTGACAAATTGAATATATGTATACATATTTCCACACATCATTGTTGTGCAAGAAAAATTGTATCTACAAGAAAGAAATATCAGATAAAGGAAACACAATGTAAGCAAACATCAATTGAGAGTATGAAAATGTTATGTTGTGGTTCACATTTCACATCCCTCTCTCTGGGTGTATATGT
>JAJPUD010005857.1:19196-68435 GCA_023553655.1 Myrmecobius fasciatus
CTTTCTGTTACAAATTTTCCCCCCTACTCCCCACTCATCCCCTAGATGGCAGGATATCCACTACATGTTAATTATGATAAAATACTTGACAAATTGAATATATGTATACATATTTCCACACATCATTGTTGTGCAAGAAAAATTGTATCTACAAGAAAGAAATATCAGATAAAGGAAACACAATGTAAGCAAACATCAATTGAGAGTATGAAAATGTTATGTTGTGGTTCACATTTCACATCCCTCTCTCTGGGTGTATATGGCTTTCTTCACAGAACAATTGGAAGTGGTTTGAAACATTTCATTTATCAACAGTTATTTTGAATGGAATTTCTTTTTGTATCTCTTGCTGCTGAATTTTGTTGATAATATATAAAAATGCTGATGATTTATGTGGATTTATTTTGTTTCCTGCAACTTTGCTATAGTTGTGAATTGTTTCTAGTACTTTTTTAGTTGATTTTCCAGGATGTATCTATTCCTTAAGAAAGCACTGCAGCATCCCTCTCTTAAAATGATTGTTTTAGGGTTGAGATTTCACAGAGCTATATCTCTTTCTTAATTTTGATATATTCATATTGGCATCTTCAACAATTTCTTATAAATTAGGAACATGGAAAAACCCAAGAGCAATGAGGTTAGGGAGGCATTTCTGCTCTAGTGCATTTAGATGCATGTAAGTAGCAGGGATTTTTATCCTGGTCCATCTTTCAGAGTATGGCCTTCTGAACTACTTGAAAAGGAAATGAGTCAAAAATGACAGGAAAAGATAACAATGAATGTTGGAGGGGATATGGGAAAACTGGGACACTAATACATTGTTGGTGGAAATGTGAACAGATCCAACCATTCTGGAGAACAATTTGGAACTATGCTCGAAGAGTTATCAAACTGGGCATACCCTTTGACCCAGCAGTGTTTCTATTGGGCCTATATCCCAAAGAGATCTTAGAGGAGGGAAAGGGACCCACATGTGCAAGAATGTTTGTGGCAGCCCTTTTTGTAGTGGCTAGAAACTGGAAACTAATGGATGCCCATCAATTGGAGAGTGGCTGAATAAATTATGGTATATGAATGTTATGGAATATTATTGCTCTATAAGAAACGACCAGCCAGTCAATTTCAGAGAGGCCTGGAGAGACTTGCATGAACTGATGCTGAGTGAAACGAGCAGAACCAGGAGATCATTATACACAGCAACAACAATATTACATGATGATCAATTCTGATGGACATGGCTCTCTGCAACAAAGAATTGTCTCAAACCAGTTCCAATTGTTCAGTGAAGAAAACCATATACACCCAGAGAGAGGGATATGAAATAGGGACCACAACATAACATTTTCATGCTCTCTATTGATGTTTGCTTGCATTGTGTTGCCTTTCTCTGATTTTCTTTTTTTTTCTTGTAGATAGGATTTGTCTTGCACAACTTGTCAAGTATTTCAACATTATTAACATGTAGTGGATTTCCTGCCATCTAGGGAAGGGGAGGGGACTGGGGGTAAAAGTTGTAATGGAAAGATTTGTAAAGATCAATGCTGGGGAACTACCCATCCATATGTTATACAAATAAAAAGCTTTAATAAAAAAAATTTTTAAAAAAGGAAATGAGCCATTTCCTATTTTTGGAAATAAGTCAAGGGTTCTGTAAGAATCATCCTAGAAGGATGACCTTGGACAGAAATAAAGTATACATAGATTAAAGAGGAGATACTGTCTTTGGATAAAGCTATTCTCATGCTGTATCAAGGGATGGGGAAGAGATTAATGCAACAAGAAACCATTCTAGAAGCAATTCAGAAAGACTATGATAGATAGAGTCTACCCCTAGTCTGAAAACATCTGGAGTTATACCACATTTCTGTTTGTATTCTGTCACATCTTAGTAATGATAATGTAATGTAATGAAATTTAGTAATGACAAGATGTAACATGTTTGGAGGAATAAGACCAGAAGGGCAGAGAACTCAAATTTGAATTATATGAATATCAGCAGAATGAATTAGGGGTGTTTAACCTAAAGATGGTAAGTCTAAAGAAGTTCATGATCTCAAGAGTTTGAAAGGTTATTAAGAAAAAGAGAGATTAGAATTCTTCTGCTTGGCCATAGAGGAGAAAACTGTAAATGATAGGTGGAAGTAGTAAAGGGCAAATTTTTGTAAGAAAAATATTCCTAATAATTAGAGCAATCCAAAAGTAAAATGAGCTCTTTCAAAATAAATGGAGTTCCTTCAGTCTTCTAGTAGAAATTGAATGATATGTGTTTAGGAAGATTTTAATGAAGCTAGGGTTCTTTTATTTTAATACTAGCTTTTTATTTTCAAAATACATGCATAGATAATTTTCACCATTCACTCTAACATAACCTTGTGTTCCAAATTTTTTTCCTTCCCTTTTCCCCACCCCTTCTCCTAGACAGCAAGTAATCTAATATATGTTAAATATGTGCAATTCTTCCACACATATTTCCACACTTATCATGCTGCACACACACAAAAAAAAAAATCAGATCAAAAAGGGAAAAAATAAGAAAGAAAGAAAAAAAGCAAGCAAACAACAAAAATGGTGAAAAAACTATGTTGTGATCCACATTCAGTTTCCACAATCTTCTTTCTGGATGAGGATGGCTCTCTTTGGACTTAATCTATTGGAATTAACCTGAATCACCTTATTATTGAAAATAGCTGTGTCCATCAGAGTTGATCATCACATGATCTTAGTGTTGCATTGTACAATGATTTCCTGGTTCTTCTCACTTTACTTAGCATCAGTTCATGTAAGTCTCTCCAGGCCTCTCTGAAATCATTCTGCTGATTGTTTCTTATTGAACAATAATATTCCATAATATTTATATACCATAGTCTATTTAGCCATTCCCCAACTCTATGGGCATCCATTAAGTTTCCAGTTCACAGCCACAACTAAAAGGCTGCTAGAAATATTTTTGCATATGTGGATCCTTTCCCTTTTTTTATGATCTCTTTGGAATACAGGTCCAGTAGAAACACTACTGGACCAAAGGTTATGCACAGTTTGATAGCTCTTTGGCCATAATTCCAAATTGCATTCCAGAATGCTTGGATCAGTTCACAATTCTACCAACAATGTATTTAGTGTCCCAGTTTTCCCACATCCCCTCCAATATTTATCATTATCTTTTCCTGTCATCTTAGTCAATCTGAGAGGTGTGTGGTGGTACCTCCAAGTTGTCTTAATTTGCATTTCTCTAATCACGGGTGATTTAGAGAATTTTTTCATGAGACTAGAAATGGTTTTAATTTCTTTGTCTAAAAGAAAATTTTTGACTATTAATTGGAGAATGACTTGTGTTCTTATAAACTTGAGTCAATTTTCTATGTTTTAGAAATGAAGCCTTTAGCAGAAACCTTGCATATAAAAATTTCCACCAGTTTTCTGCTTTTCTTCTAATCTTGGCTGCACTAGTTTTGTTTGTTCAAAAATATTTTAATTTAATATAATTAAAATTATCCATTTTGCATTTTGTAATGTTCTCTAGTTCTTCTTTGGTCATAAATTCCTTCCTTCACAGATCTCAGAGGTAAATTATCTCTTGTTATCCTCATTTGCTTGTAGTAGCACTCTTTATATCTAAATCATGAAGCCATTTGATCTCAACTGGATATAGGATGTTAGGTGTTGGTCTATGCCTGGTTTTAAAGCATGGATTCTTAATCATTTTTTGGATAATAGTCTCTTGACAGGCAAGTAAAGCCAATAGATCCATTTTAGGAAGGATATTTTTAATTACATAAAACAAAATGCATAGGATTTCAAAGGAAACCAACTATATTAAAATAATAATTATTGGTATTTATTAATAACATGAACACCCAGGTTAATAATCCCTGCTAAAAAGAGAGAAAATAAATAACCTTATTTTTCTCTCTCAATTCAATTGGAGATGAAAAAAGGTTTAAAAAATGATATTGGAACCCTTAGGCTATAGATGAGGAGAAAGAAGATTCTGGAGAGCAGTAGGTTAAAGGGCCCATTAGGATATAGTTTTAAAATTATAGTTTCAGCGACAATATAAATAAAAAATTCTTAACAACTAAAATTGTCCTAATTTGGAAGGGAGGGGGAAAATACTGCTTTGTCAGATAGTGAGTTCCTTACCATTGGAGGTCTTTGGTCAAAAATATATAAATACTTATCCAGGATGTTGTATAAGGGGATTTACTTATATTGAACTAGATAATATCCATGGATCCCTTCCCACTCTGAGATTTTATAATTCTTTCTGATTCCCTTCCAATGTCTTTTCCAATATAGTATCATTTTGCCAAATGTATTGCCTGATCTTATTTTTAGTCTCTTGTCGCTTCTAGGTGCTAATATAATTGAGTTTCTGCTTTCTTAATATATGATTCCAATTTCTTTTGGTCTCTAACATTTTAAATAAATATTATAGGTTAAAGTGTTAATTGAACTGACCTTTATATAGAAAAGCTGAGCTCTGCTCTTTCTGATGCTGATACTTATGGCAAAGGTGTTTTGCCTGAATAATATTTAGAAGATTTTTTCCCCAATGCTAATAGAAATGGGATGACAGAGTTGGCCCTTGAATATGTGCTTAAAGGATAACCATAGATCCAAGTTTTCTAAAGTATTTTCCTTCATCCTTTGTCTCTTACCCCAATGGAATTCTGATAGCTCCTTCCTGGCCACTCTTTCCTGTACTGACTACATTTTCGTTCATTCACCTCACCTCATTAGTCAAGGTGAGAGTGTTGGAATACTTCTTGTTCCCTATTGCCACTTCCAGGTTTTTTCCCTATCATCATCATTCAGTAATCTCTTTATTAGAGTTCAGTTAATCCATTTTTATCAACAAATAAAAATCCTAGTAGCTTTTGTTATAGGCCTCCAGATCACTCTTCTTCCTTTCCTCAATGAGTTCAATATTCTGGTGAACAATTTTTCTCTTTTCTCCTATTTCTACTATCATATTAGGGGACACCAGCACATATACTGACTGTCTCTCAAACATCCTAACCATTCAATCCTCAACCTGCTTTCAACTTTCTATGATGCACTCCTCAACTCTACCTCACCCACCCACAAACAATGGTCATACTCTTGATCTTGCCACCACCTACAAATTCACCATTTCTATGTCCAAAAATTCCAAAATCCCTTTATTTGACAATCTATTGATTTTCCATATTTCCCTCTGCCTTCCCTTCTTCATCCACATTGTGGATCTAATCCTTTAACAACAATATTTTTCAACAATATTTGGCTTTAATATTGAGTGCATTTCAGAAGATGGAATTTCTGATTCTTGAACAATGAGGTGACAGAGGAGTAATAAAGAGCAAATCCCTGGATTAGTGAGCATTAAGGCATTAAAGGAATAGGAGAGGATAGGATTTAAAGCCACAAGTACAGTATTCAGCACACCTATTCTGTTCCTGTGCCAAGTCACATTAGCAGTTTACTGGAAGTTTGAAAGCATTGAAGGGAATGGAAAGATTGAATGATAAAATGTATCTCCCTTCTGAATTCTAGTATTGCCACTCATTGCCTCTCCGCCCTTCTATTCTGAGTCCCTTAAAAGAGTCTTCCCTCATTGCCTCTATTCTCTCTGCTTTCCAGTCCACCTTTCACATAGCTACTAAAATCATCTTCACAAAAGACAGAATCAAAGACTCTTATAGTGGGCAAAAAAGTCAATGTTGACATAGTTCAGCCTACTCTGGAATTTCCCGTTTTGTTTTGTTTTTTTCACATAAAATTTGTTTTGCCGCTTTTTAAAATACATTCTCCCCAAGCTCCACCACTACCTTTACCCATGTAGTGGTGCTGTTGTTTTTTGTTTAACCTGTGTCATTCTTTACCTCCCTCCCGGGAGGGAGTTGTTCCAATTTTTTAAGATGTTTTAGAATCCTGACTCTTTCATTTAATATAATGGTTCTCTGGTCTCCCTTGAGGCAAATATTCCAGTCTTCATGTTTCCAAGCTGAATGATTTTTGTAGCTTAGCCCCATAAGACAGCTGTTTCACCCCTTAATCATTTCAGTCATACTTCTCAGGACCTTTTCTTTTTTTGTCTTGACAATAGCAACCAGAGCTACCTATGAAATTTCACATTTGTACACAAAAAAGCTGGGTACAAGGGTAAATTGATGCTTTGGGTTTTCAAATCAGTTTAATTAAGTGGATGGGGGGGGTTATAGATATGGTTTGCCCAGATTTTAGCAAAGCTTTTGGTAAACTCTGTTTTTCTTGTGGAAAATACAAAAAAAATATACAGATTATATACAGTGAAGTCAATCTGGAACTTTTTGAATGATTGGACACAAAAAATTTAGTAATAATAGGTCAATGCCAAAGTTAGGATTATGGGATTATATATTTAAAACTTGAAGGAACCTGAGAGGCCATCAGGTCCAGCTTTTTTACTTTACAGATAAAGAAACTCATATTTAGGAAGACCAACTATAATCTACCCAAAGTAACCAAAGTATATAGTAGTAGAGTAGGGTCTTGTGATTCCAAATGCAGAGATTTTTTCCACTCTACCATTTGAAGAGTTCTCCAGTAAAATACCGTAATGATCTCAGCTTGACCCTATGCTGTTTAACCTTTTCATCAAAGATTGAAGACACGGGCATTTTATCAAAGTATATAGAGGCCACAGGGTTGGAAAGATAACTGAACATTGGAGGACAACCAAGAGTCAAAAAAGATCTTAACAGCTTAGAAAGTTGGGATAAATTAAGATGAACTTTCATAAAAATAAATGTAACACTTCAAATCTAGCTTCAAATGAACAGCTTCACCAGAGGGCTGGACAACATTTTGTTTACAGACTATGATTTTATTGTGAATCAATAGCATGACATGGCAAACAAAATAGCTAAGGTAATCTTAAACTGTGTTAAGAGAACTATAGGATCCAGGACTAATACAGTGATGATAATCTCATTATTCTCTGCCTTGGTCAGATCACATCCAGAGATTTCTCAGTGTGGAATTTTAGGAAGAACAGAATAATAAAATTGTGGACATCTCCAAAAGGGCAATCAGAATGGTAGGGTCCAGTGATTCATATGAGGATCAGGTGAAGAAACTTAAATTATTCAGGCCAAAGATAAGAAGACTTCCCTTGGGAAGAAAGGAAAGGAGAACACACATGATGATTTTGATAGTCTGGCACCAAGAGAAGATATTAGGTTTGTTCTAGTTGTTTCCCAAGGGCAGAGCTAGAATCAGTGGGTGAAAGAGGCAAAAAGATAAATTTAGATTTCATATAAGGAAAATCTTTCTAATAATTAGACAATTTTGATTCTGTCATCCAACATATTGGCTCTCCAGCCAACTTTGGAATGAGGGTTCCAATTTTCAATGTTTACAAGTTGAATGATTTTTATATCCTGGCTTCATAAGGCAGCTGCTTCCTCCAAAAATAAAATGAGCTACTTGAGGAAGTAATAAAGATCTTCATGCAAAAAGTGGATAACCCCATGATGGTTACGTATAGATTGATTAATGGACCAGGAGGTTCTTTCCAACTCTAGAATTCTACAATTCTGTGAACAAGAATTTACTAAGCATTTGCATTAAAGTCATAGCTTAATGTCTAAATGCTCTAGATTTTCAAGGTCTTTTTGAATCCTGATCTGTATCTCAGTGTATTAGCTATCTCAAACAGCTTTATGTCACCTGGAAATTTGATAATCATATTATGGATGTTTTTGGTCACTGATAAAAATGTTGAACAACACAAAGCAAAACACACATCATTGGAACTCTCCACTGGAGGATTATCTAACTATTAATACATAAGTACATCTTGTATTTGAACTAGGCTAACAATTTTACTGGGGAGAGAAAAAACTTCGAACTGCTTTAATAAAGCAAGTAAGAATAATATAAGAAAAATTCTGCTATTGAAAACCCCTGGGGATATTACACTTAACTAGTCCTTACTATATGATTAGAATGTGAACTCCTATTTAAGTGAAGACTCATTGAGAGGAGGAATTTTTATTTATGTGTCCAGAATCTAGCATAGTATCTTAGACATAGTAGGCATTTAGGCAATGCTTCTTGATTGATTGACATCAACATTACTTCTCTTCCTACAGTAAATGTGTTTCTATTGTATTTAAGAAAGTATAATATGCTACTCTTTTAATGGCTTAGAATGAAGAGGGACAAGAAAGAACCTCAAATTCGCATGTGACTTCTACTTTAATATATAACTTTATTATTATTTCTATTATTACTATTATCATTTTAGACATGTAACATTCCCCAAAGAGCTATGGTTTCTTTGGTGTACATCCTTTCCATCAATGTGGGCTTCCAGCTCTTCCATGACCTTAGCTAGCATGATATAATAAAGAGAATATAGACTTTGGGGTCAGAAAAGATGGGGTCATATCCTTCCTTTGAAACAGTGCCAATGTGACCTAAGGCCTTAGCTTTCTCACCAATAATAAAATCAATTATTTTTATGTGCTTTGAGTTTCCAATGTGCTTTATATATTTTATGTCATTTGATTCTCACTAAAATTCTGTGAGACAAATGCTGTTATTATGTTCATGATGAAGAAACTGAAGCTGAGAGAAATTAAGTGACTTGTCTAGGATGACACAATGAGTGTTGGAGGTCTTTCTGACTTTAGCTGTAATGCTCTATCTACTTTACCACCTAAGTGAAAATGGAGGAAATTGTATTAGATGGGTTCATGTTCTTTTTTCTCTAAATCTATAACCATTAATTCCAGTAGATTTCTAGTTCCATAAGGGCAAGGTTTTTTCACCTTTTTTGCATCTTCAGTGCTCTAAGTTGGTACTTGACACAGAATAAGTACTTGATAAGTATTTGTTGGTTCATCCAATGTATGCCACTTTTAGACAAATGTATTAGCTACTGGTATGAAAATAAATCATCCCTTATTTGCCAATCTTCTTGTGTTTCTCCATATGTAGCTACACCAATCCTCTGAGGATGGATATAAAGGCCATAATAGACCTGATTTGAAGCCAGAGACATAATTTCAGAGAGTAGGGACAATTTAACAACTCCACCACAGTTAGTGGCAACAATTGAACTTTGCACCTGATTGTCGAGAGTAGTATACTAAACCAGGAAGCTACCAGACTACCATTGTTAATAGTTCCCATCTGAGAGCTACTATGATAACTAATTATCACCATAGCTAAACTGACCTTGTTTTCATGATTTCTTATATTATTTTCACATCACGATTTATGAGGCTGACTTCAGGGGCCTTTTCAGCACCACTTGTTTGAGGTTCCAAAATTATTATCACTTCTCTTGATAAGGAGGAACTGACAGAGCTCAGACATATTTGGTACAACTTTGAAAATCCTAGGATTACCTCTCAGTTAGATGTGGAAATGCAAGCATGCTTTAATGACTGTGCATAATAATATCACTAAGAAAAATGATAGGAATAGAATAAGTTAGCAGGAAGCTCATGTTTGAATCTCCCCCAGTGCTTAACACAATGCTTTATACACAGGCTTAGATATACATCCATCCTTCAGTTAAAGAACTTCCAGGAATAACAAATTGGCTATCTCTTGAGGCACTTTCCTCCATTTCTGGCAAGTTATAATTGGGAGGAAATTTTTCTGCCTGTATTTCATTCATACCCATTGTTCCTAACTTTTCCTTCTGAAGTCAAATAAAATCAGTCACATTTCTTTTCTACATGACTTTCCTCCAGACACTTAAGAAAGTTATCACAGCCTACACCTTCTTGTGTATGCACACTTACACACACACACACACACACACACACATACACACACACACACACACACCTCTTTGTCTCTAACCTAAGCATCTCCAATTTTTTAAACTGATCCTTCTTACACATAGTTTCAAGTTCCTTTATCATGCTGTCTTTGAGACATTCAAACTTGTTAAAGCCCTTCAAAAAATTTGGCCTTTGGAACATAATATTCCAAATGTGTCTGATTCAGGCAGAATACAGAAGAATTATCATTCAGCACATTGTAAATACTCTCTAATCAATTGAATAAACATTTATTAAGTGTCTAAAATAGTTAAGGGAGGCCATTAGGTGATGCAATGAATAGAACATTAGACTGAAAGTCAGGAAGACTTGAATTCAGACGTACTAGCTGTATGACCCTAGGCAAGTCACTTTACCCTCCTTGCCTCAGTTCCCTCACCTATAAAATGAGCTGGAGAAGGAAATGTCAAAACACTTCAGTATTGTTGCCAAGAAAACCCCAAATGGGGTCACAAAGAGACTGACACAACTGAACAACAGCAATAAAAATGATTAAGGCTCTGCATTTTTCTTAATGCTACTTCCTTTCTCCTGAAGAAGATCCAATTATCTTTTTTTTTTTGGCTGCTATATGATACTGTTGACTCATATTTAATTTGTGATCTTTTAAACCCCAAGGTCTTCTTTGTATAAACTTTCACCTATGCTCAACTCCCTGGAGTCTGGCAAGACTGAACGTATGAAATTGTACATTCTAATTAGAAAATAGAATAGGAAAACTTGTAAAGAAGTGGTAGATGCATTATTATCAAGGAACAATATGTATAATATAGTCAGTGAGTTCTCTTTGCCATTAGGAAGAATAGTGATAAGTTCTGGTTAGAGCTGCAGAGGATAGAGCCACAGAAGATGAAATATTTCATATGACTGAAATGATTTGTAGAATTTTATTTGCATTTCAATAAAATTTGGATCCAGTTTGGGCAATCTTCTTTGCAGAATCCTTACATGGTGGCAAGCATCCTGGACTTCAACTCAGAAAGACCTATGTTCAAATTCCAATTCATATAGTGCATTTGTTAGCTGTGTGGTTCTGGGAAAATCATTTAAGTTCTCTAAGCTCACTTTTCTTATCTACAAAGTGGGGATAATACAGCATCTACCTCATAAGATTACTAGATAGATCAAATGAGATCATGTATGTAAAGTGCTCTGTAAATTTTACAAAATGCTATATAAATGTCAGATATTATTGATAATGGTAATAATAATAATATGTTCTTACATATCTAGAGTGAGCCTTAAAATGTTTAACAGTTGTAAGACTTGTCAAATAAGTGAGTCTTTTAGAAGGAAAATGTGTTTGTGTATGTACATATATAACCATGCATGCGAATGCTTGTATAGGGGAAATAGGGAAGTTCAGTTAATTGAGAATGAAATGTAGCTACTAAAATAATTTTTTTCCTGAATAAAAAGAAATTATCGTGGACTGAATATAAATTTCATATAATGCAGAGGCACAAACATATAAAATGATTTTCCCCCTCTGTGATTTGAAAAAATAAAAATAATTTTTTTTAAATATTGCTGTTTAGGATAGGCATAGAAGTATACAAAAAAAGTATACAATTAAAGCCTTCCTACTGATCATCTAAACATCTTTCTTTAAAGAGAGAAACCAGCACACCAGTGTGAAGAAGTCTTGACATAAACAAATCTGACTTAACATTAAAAGAAAACCCAGCAAGGCCCATACTAGGGTTGGCTTAACAAGAGACTGAATCTAAAGATTCATCATAGTCTAAAACAGTGAAGATGAGAAAAGGTAAGGGTTTTTCTAGGAAAAAAAGGAAAACCACTTTATTTACATTCTAGTTAATAAAAGTAGAGTTTGTAGAAAAAGTGAAATTAGCAGCTTATACTTATTCCTGTATCATTTTCCCCCTGTATCATTTTAAAAATAATTTGAAACAGGATTATTTCTCTACTGTGGTTAGATATCATAGGACTTTAGGTTTTGTCCTAGTGTGGGTTAGTCAGAGGTGGTCAAAGCATAGTATTGGAAATTGCCTTTAATGAGGAGTTAGTAGGCTGAGTTAGTTACTAGAGTTAGTTAATGAGAAGCTTAGTAACCTGATTAAACTGTGTTCAATTTTCCACTGAAGAAAACCAAGGGAAAAAACTCAAAAAGCCAACTATTGATTTGTTGAGTTGAACCAAACCCAGCATCGTACCTCTCACCTGGTGACTTTTACTGCACCAAGAATATTGTCAACCTCCATAGGTCTTATCTTGAAAACCCAAGCCTATTAAGAAATAATAAATTTTCAGGGAAGAAGTCACCAAACCTCAGCCTGTGGACTTCATCCTTCCCTCTCAAATTTCCCAAGCTACCTTTTCACTAGATTTGCCATCTGTTTCACTGCAGGTACCACATCTGTGTAACTGTATTGATCTACTTCCTCCCTCTGTTGGTGATTGGTTATGCATACACCATGGTGGGGATCACCCTCTGGGCAAGTGAGATTCCTGGGGATTCCTCTGACCGCTATCATGAGCAAGTATCTGCCAAGCGTAAGGTAAGTTCCTATGATCTTAAACAAAGCCCCTCTGGGGCTAGCCCAGGAATCTAAAAATCAATTAATCAATCAACAAGCATTAATCAAGTGCTTACTATTTACAGGCCATTTTGCCAACCACCAAGAATTCAAAAAACAAAAAAGCAATACTTGCCCTCAATTGCTTATGTCATAATGAAGAAGATAACATATAAAAATCAATATATACAAATTAAATGTTGAATAGATGGAAAATAAATTTAGAGGAGATGGCTTTAATAGTTAGGTAGTCTGGGAAAGGTGAAGTTTGATCTGGGTTTTAGAAGAAGCCAGGTAGTCTAAAGATCAGAAGCTGGAAGGGATAGAATTTTAGATGTAGAAAACTTATATTACAAAGACACAAAGATGGGAAATGGCAGGTTATATGGAAAGAACAACAGTCCATCCAGTATAGGTTGGTTCTAAATTTTGTGAAGTATTGTGTAGAAAGGTAGGAAAGGCAACTTAACAGAACTTTAAGTACCTAACAAAGAACTTTCTATTTGATTGAGGAGGCAATAGAGAGCCACTGAAGATTATTCAGTAATATGATCAGGCCTGCTCTTTAGGAAAATCACTTTGGCAACAGCGTGAAAATGAGCTACCATGGAGTTGAGGAAGAAGAGAGAAGGAATGAGATTTTACAATTAGGTTACGGAAAGAATATGTCCATGTGAGAAATGTGGCAAAGTTTTACAAAGTCAACCCTCACCATTAGATCATGTAGGAGCCTACATGGGATCAATGGAAGAAATATAGACAAGAAAAGAGACAATAGTAGGGAGAGGGAGGTTTCCAACAATAACTTTGTGCATGGTTGTATTCTTGGCAGGTGGTCAAGATGATGATTGTGGTGGTCTGCACATTTGCTATCTGCTGGCTACCCTTCCATATCTTCTTTCTCCTGCCCTACATCAATCCAGACCTTTATATGGAGAAGTTTATTCAGCAAGTCTACCTGGCCATCATGTGGCTGGCCATGAGCTCCACAATGTACAACCCCATCATCTACTGCTGCCTCAATGATAGGTAAAGAGCTCTGAATTCCATGTTACTCCTCTCTACTCTCCTGTGCTACTCCACTTGGATCCTATGTAAAGGGAACTAAAAGAAGAATAAAAACTGATTCTGAAGCAGTCTTCAACCTCTTGTGCTGTTTCATCTCTACCATACTTGCCTTTCCCTCCTCTCCTTTCTCTCTCTCTCTCTCTCCTGCTTGCTTCTGCTTTCTTGTTTTCTCAGATTTCCTTTCTTTTTGCTCTTCTTTTCATTGCTTTTCTGCATTGATTGGTGCTTCTTCTGCCATGTGCCAGTGGACTTACTTTCATTAGTGGGAACAAGGATATAAAAAGTTATCTTGAAGGTCTAAAACAATATAGAGGAACACTGGACGGGTAGTCAGAGTCCTGGGCTATTTAACCTGGAGAAGAGAAGATGTAGAAGGACATGATGGAGAAGATTTAGGGAGACTTAGGAGACTCTTCAAATATTCCAATTTCATTCAGGAAACTTTTATTAAATGTCAGCTACATGCCAAGAACAAAGACAAAAACAAAACAATCTCTTTCCTCTTGAGCTTACAATATAGTGACAACAGCAAGATTTGCATAGATAAGAAAATTTCAAAAATATCTGAAATAAGCATTAGTTATTCCTAGTGGAAAGCACTAAAACCTGGGGGAAATAGTAAAGACCTCCTGTAAGACTGAATTTAGCCTTTAAGGGAGCCAGAAATTTTAAGAGGTTGAGTTAAGAAAGGAAGCACTCCAGGAATAGGTCAAGTAAAAGCAGTTCAAGTAAATACAGAGAGAAAAAATGGTATGTCATGATGGACAATAGCAACTATGCTCATTTGGCTAGAATTGCTAGTGCATATAGAGGAGTAATATGAAATCAACCTGAAAGGACTGGTAAGAGCCAAATTGTGAAGGATTTTAAATGCCAAACAAAGGAGTTTGTATTTTATCCTTGAGGCAATAGGGAGCTACTGAAACCTCTTAAGGAGAAGATTACCATTACATTTGTGTATCATTGTTGTTAAGTCAGTTTTTCATTTAGATCTGATTTTCCAGTGACCCCTTTGATAGTTTCTTGGCAGAGATATTAAAACAGTTTGCTGTTTCCTTGTCCAAATTCATTTTACACATGAGGAACTGAGGCAAACAGAGTTAAATGACTTGCCCAAGTTACTGATTTATAATTAGTAATTGTCTGAAACCAGATTTAAACCAGATGGTGCAGTAGATAGAGCACTGGTCCTAGGGTCAGAAAGATTTTCCTTGAGTTCAAATGTGGCCTTAGATACTCACTAGCTGTGTGATTCTATGCAATTTACTTTACCCCTTTTATCTCAAGTTCCTATTCTGTAAAATGAGGTGGAGAAAGAAATGGCAAACCCCTCCACTATCTTTGCCAAGAAATCTACAAATGGGGCCACTAAGAGCCCAGGCACAACTGAAAAATGACAACAATAATATTCTCTAATCAACTTGATTTTTAATCCTATTGTTTTTATGCTGAGGATCATCTGGAAAACCAACAAATTTTGAGTATCTATTTTGTGTAGACATTGTGAAGCAAATAGGGAATAATGAGATATGGTGCTTAACTCAAAATAGCTGGCAGAGAAGTCAATTGGTAAGTATTTATTAAGTGCCTCCAGCATGCCAGACATTATGCCAGGGACACAAGCACAAATAATGGACCAGTCTCTACTCAAAATAAATTTAGGATGTGGTGTGTCATCATTTAGTAGTAAATGGATTTGGAATCAGGGGGTGAGGGTTTAAATTCCAGCTGTGCTACCATACAATCTGGGTGACACCCTGGGTTTCAGTGTCCTTACCTGTAAAAGGACTAATTTAGATGATCTCCAATCTACTTTCCAACTTGAAATCCTCTGAGTATAATCTGAGGTGCATGTGTCAGTTACTTCCCCAAAGTCATTAATTTGGTGAGTGATAGAACCAGGGTTCAAATCCATATCCTTTTACTCTTTTCACTAGATGATGTTGCTTCTAATATAACAATAAACATAGGCAGTAGGAGTACTTAATGAAATTTGCTGTTTCCTTCTGTGGCAATAAATTTAAATCTGGAAGAGATTTTAGAGGTCATCTAAACAAAATTCATGAAATCATAAAATCAAAATGACAGCTTTGGGGTGGCCATTCTATCTGCTTATTACCTGATTATAGTACTCAATATTTTTCAGCCAATTCTTATTGTCTTTAAGATAAAATATAAATTTTTTTAACCAGGCATTCAAAAACTTCCACAATCTGACTTCCATTTTTTTTTTATTTCATAGTACTTCCCTTCTTTTACTATCTGTTCTAGTTAAACTGATCTACCACTGTTCTCCAGACATGTTGCCACAAATCCTACATCAATGACTTTGTATAAGTGGTTCCCCCAGCTGCAATAAATTTCTTCCTCTTCTCTTTTTGAGAGAATCCCCTATCTTCCTCCAAAGACTGACTCAGGTGGCCTTTTTTGACCCACCCCATTCAATTATCAGCATTCTCTCTCTCTTAAAATTACTCGGTATTGTTATATTTGCTTTGTATGATGTTGTGTATGATGATGTAGCCCCAATAGAATGCAAACTCTTTAAGGGATAGGACAATTTTTTTGTATGGAGAGGATTTGAAGTCTTTGTTATAATGGATGCTTCGTGGATATTTGTTTAATTGAATTGTGTTTATTGCCTTGACAGATTTCGAATTGGCTTTAAGCATGCCTTCCGGTGCTGTCCATTCATCAATGCTACAGAATATGAGGGTCTTGAAATGAAGTCTACCCGCTATCTTCAAACCCAAGGCAGCATGTATAAGGTCAACAGAATTGAGACCACTGTCTCTTCAGTTGTTGGGGTGACCGAGGATGAGCTGGAAGATGGATCCAAGTCCAAACGCCTATCCCTAGACCTTACTTCCAATGGTTCCTCACGAAGTAATTCTAAGACCATGTCTGAAAGCTTCAGCTGCTACTCCAATACTCTCTCCTAAATCTGGACCCAATGGGGCAGCTAACCAAAAATTGCTGCCTTCCATTTTCACTCCAGGCCTCCATGAGCACATTCACCAAAGTGCACCCATGTCACCATCTTTTTTTTAAATTATTATTTCATTTCAGATGGGCATTCATTATCTGGAGGGCATCAGACATTTTTCAGAATGAGGCTTGTGGAAAGTAATGATATGAGAAAGTAAAAGATGAATGGATTTGGGAACCTGGTTCTCATTCATCCACTATGCCAGTTACATGGCATTAAGAATATTATTTTATTTCTGTGAGTTTTAGTTCCCTGCCCCATTCAATAAGATTGGATGACCCATTATCTAACATCCCTTGCAGATGGAAGATTCTATATAGACACTAATGAATAAACACTGAAGAAAACACCAGTATACAGGAGATGACAAACCTCTCCCAAATGTTCAGCCTCAATTATCATGTGAAATTGTCCTCCTTCTATATGAGAGCTGATTTGATGCTGCTTTTTATTCAAAAAGATAATGTGAAAAAGAAACATTTTAGACATTAGAAATTGTTTTTAATGTTAGAGAAGGTGAATGTCTATAAGAAGATTCTAATAGCCCACCAATTCAACAAATTCAGCTGGCCTTGAGGTAACATCATCAGATTCTTCCATGATGTCTTTTCTGGGTCACTGCCCTTAGTTTTAGCAGGACTAATCCATAAGTATAACATCTTTCAGGAACTGGGAGTCAAAAGACCAAACTTTACCACAAAATGACTAAGTAAGCTCAGGCAGATCATTTAGGCCTCTTTTCCCTGGGGCCCAGTTTCCTCCTTTGTGAAATGAAAGGAAGTTGAATTCATTGGTTTATAATAGCCTATCCAGGTCTCGCATTATATTTTCTAAGTTAACAACACTCTCATGATTTCGTAATTCAATGGCTCAACCCATTCACAAATACCTTATAATTTGTGTTGCCTCAAGCAAATCTTTTCACTTTTCCAGACTACAGCTTCCATTACAACAAAGGGGTGTTGGGATTAAATAGCTTGTCTGATCCTTTCCAATACTGACTTCTGTTCCATGTCCAGAATATTCCATATTCTAAGGTACATTCCACATCTGACATTCCACATTCTATCTTCTAATTTCCTTCTAGTTCTAACATTCCATGACTTTATGATTGAAGGGTCCCACATAACCAAAAATATTTGATGAATTACATGTCTCTGAGCACTGTGGACCCCATTCACTGTCCCCCTGTAATTAAAAGGGAATATTTCAGTGTCCACATGGTAGAGATCATTACCAACCTAATAAAGGTAGGGTCAAAACAAGACTTAATAGTCACACAGAGATAATTCAGTAAACCAGAGTACAAAGAGTAGTAGATGCCAGGAACCAAAACCAGGAGCTCAAGGGTCCTTTAATAACCTCTGAAGGAGTATAGCATGTAAAGAAGTCAATGTACAGCATGGAACAATACAGTGTACAGATGACCTCTCGTTGAGATTGGGGATCAGTAACTTGGAACAACTAGTAACATGGAACTAGATACCTGAGAAAAAAGATGACTTGAGCTATAGTAAGCATCTTAGAGACTGTGAGAGTTGTTGGCATTCTGAGCTCCAACCCCACTATAATCATCGACCCAATTTTTCCATGACTCCTAATGCCTTGACTATGTTCATCAATATGAAGAACAAAGAAATGTGAGACTGGTTGATTCCATATTTTCTTCCAGTGGACATTCCATGTCAATGGTCCCTTCTAGTTCTTGCATTCTATGACTCTAAAATTATGTCATTTAAAAAAAAGAATTATATGAAACAAAGTCCTCAAGAAGAGAGAAATATCGGAAGAATCCAGTTATTAATAAATAGCTTAGTTTTTCCTTTTCTGGAGAGGTGGCTGTCAGGAGTCACATGTAAATAGGTACATTAGATGTGCTTGCTGAATTCATCCTCAAAGCTGTTTATTGCATTTCCCTTGCAGGGACTTGATGGTCATATCTACAAAAAAAAAAAATGTCATTCACAAAGCTCAATCTCTTGCTACTGTTAGCTTTCAGGAAGCCAAGCTTTCATCATAGACCTCCCAACCATACTCCTGATTCTAGCATGCAACAGGATCTCCCCTAACTGCTAAAGGCTCCACTGACTCTCCTAACCATCAGCAAGGGAGAGAAAAAAAGCCACCTGGATCTTGCTCCAACCAGTTATGTGTTTCTTGAGAAATTAAGTGTGCATGTGAATCCATGTGGAACTTCATTACTCACCAAAACTTTCTGAGAAAGACAAAACATGTACAAAGCAAATGACTATGCTGGTGATGCTTATACTGCTTGCCAATGAGATGTATCAAATGAAGTACCTTATGTTCAGAAACTCATTGAAATTCGCTTCTTTGGCTCCATCAATCTGACAACTATCTCCTGGTGTTTGTGGTGGTTTTCATGATGAAATTTTTCCATCTCTTTGAGATAAACAGTCTACATAAGAGTGTTATTATGTTAAAGATGTTGTTTCCAGCATATGACTATGCCAGAATGCAGTCATCTTAGGATTTTATGCTGTGGGGATGTTAGATTTAATGTCAAAGAAGCTTTAATCAACATAGTGATATTTCTAGATATTCATCTAATGAATGCACAGTTTATACTGGTAGTGGTAAAGGGATGACATGAGTGCATGTTAGTCTTGGGTATTCTAAGGAGGCCTGGAGCTATTAATAGATTTCAATATCACTGATATGTTGACAGCATAGTATAGCCAAAAAAAAGGAAACCAGAAAATCAGAAGATCTCAGTTCAAGTGCCAATTCTACTATTATTATCTGTGTGACAATGCCTCCGTTTTCTCATATATAAAGTGAAGGAGTTGTACTAAATCTTTAAGATTGCTTTTAGCTCAAAATCTATGAGTACAGCTAGCTCACATGCTAGCCTGAAGTGAAAAAGGGGGCAAAGAATGGGGCACTGGGTGAAGAAAGGGGGATAATTAGAATAATATATTTGTGCAATAGAAATATATCATGGAAGATTGGAACCAGAAGCAAAGATAGGGCCTTCATCCATTAGAAATGATATTGAGAAGAGAAAATAAATGAATGGAATAAATCAAATGAAAATTGGGTGAAACTTCTAAGGCCAAACCCATATTGAAAGGATTTGACCAATAGCTACAATAACAGAAACATGGGGCTTTATTATCATCACCTTGAAACGCTCTAATTCATTAACTCCTTAGGGATGTATCTAGTCAAATCCAGAGTTATTCCTTGAAATGTATATTATTAAAAGATCAGACTCACTGTCCCTACCAAACAGCCTAGACAAACTGTATCCAGTATTGTTTCATTTTCATATATGGATAGAAATGGCCAAGAGAACAGTGTTATTAAATTTGTAGATTAGTCCAAAAGAAAAAGTGAAGGAGAAGGTGAGCCAGCATAAAAATAAAAAGAATTCAGAGTAAATATGATGATCTGGAAAAGTAATCAGACTGAAGTTCAGTTGTTAAACTTAAGAGGATCATGATAGCTATCTTCAAGTGCTTCAAGGACTGTCATCTGGAAAAGCAATCAGAATTTTTATATTTGGCCCCATGCTAAGTCTATTTTGCCAATTGTCAACTCCGAGTAACTGTAATTTCTCTACTTCTACTCCTGAACCACCTAGTATTTCTCATGTCATGTAACTTCTTGTTAACTGTACAATACATGCATGCTTAACTTAAGCTGGGTTCTCAACGCTGTTAAGAAATATTTTGGTTCATGTATAAATCAAATCAATTTAACAACTAAGAATCTACTACATGTGCTAGGCACCAGGCTTACAAATGCAAAAAATAACCAACAGTCAGCTCCTTGTTTCAATTTGGCATTTAGAACCAACCACATCCTGTGTTGTTTCAAATTATTCCCCTCCTCCCATTCCATACCACCCGCAATATATACTCTACCTTTCAATCAAACTAGACCACTAGCTCTTCCCAGAAATCAGCATGCCATCTCCTATCTGCTCACACAGGCCATCCCTTCTCTTTGCCTACTGTGAGCTTCTTTTTCATCTCCACCTTTTAGAATACTTATTTTAAGGCTCACCTTAAATGCCACTTTCTCTGTTTATATGACATATATTTTCAGTAAAATATCAACTGGTTGAGGGCAGCAGATCTTTCATTTCTGCAATCCCATTTCTCTGCCTTATAACATGGATACTACTCTACAAGGTTCTCAACCTTTGTACAGGTTGGAGCCCAAGGCAGGAAGCTGCAAGGAGTTAGGTGCCATCAGGAATAGGACTTTTATCTAATTTTGTTGTTGGAGAATATGGTATAGAAATCCATGGATATAAGGGATATCAAATGCACTTATCACCAGTCTGCTTCATGCTCTTTTCTCCTCTTCCAGTTCCACATTTTACCTCTTATTGATTGTAACCACTATTACTCCTTACATGTTGCCTACAGAATGAGTGGGCACTTTTCTAAAATGAATTAGGAAACAAATCATTGGGGATTCCAGTCTTCTGCCCTGCATTATTATATAAGGCAGATCACACATAAATAGTAACAAATAAAAATCCTGCTCACTGAGCTTAAAACTTAAAGCTAGGGAGATATGTGAGAAAATACCACAAAGTGTCTATGACTTAATGGAAAACACAAAGAATTTAGAATACAAAGATGAGGAATCAAATAATAGCTCTCATATTTTTGAGTAATTTGGGGCAAATCATTTAATCACTTTGATCATCCATTGACCCATCTATAACTTGAATATTTAAAATCCTAGGCTATTGTGAGGAATCAACACCATAATGTTATTTTGTTAGTTATTATTAAGTCCTGATTCTCCTCTTTACTAGCTTGTATGACCTTAAGAAAGTCATTTAACCTTCAGGTCCCAAATGTAAAATGAGAAGTTGAGAAGAAATCATTTCTAAACTTACTTCCAGTTCCAAATTTGATGATTCTGTTATTCTAAGAAGGAAATATTAGTACCTGAAAAAATAAGCCATCAATTCCCTATTTAAATCTTCCCCCAGAAGGAAATCATTTGTGTCTCCTAGCTCCACATTCACTGCTACTCTCAGCCAATCATAAAATGAAGCACTATGAATTGTAAGGAATGAAGTCCTGGAAAATTCAGATGTCAGAGAAGTGAGCAGTGCTGTGAAAATTGCCATTTTTACTTGTAAGTGACAGAACTAAAAGTAGCTTCAAATTAAGAGTGGGATACAACCAAGTCAACTAAGTTTGAAATGGAATTACATTTACTTGCTTTAGCCCTAAAGAACAGAGGCAGTCAACTATAGAGGCAAATTTCAACAAGGAAAAAAAATCTCCTGATAATTAGAGCTGTCCAAAAGTATAGTAATTTACCTTGGAAAGTAATAAGGTCATAGATTTGGAACAGGAAGGGATCTCAGAGGTTATGTAGTCCAAATCCTAATTTTATATATGAGGAAAATGGAACACAGAGAAGTAAAGTGACTTGCTTATAATGAGTGAATAGCAGAACCAAGATTCAAGCCTGGAAACTGATTGAATTCAGTGATTTTTCTACTGTACCACACTGTCTCAATAAGGTTTCTGTCACTGGAGATTTTATAAAGACTGGATGGATAATCCCTTACAAAGATGTTTTAGAGAAGGTTCCTGTCTTATGCAATGAGCTAAATGAATTTCTGAAGTCCCTTTAAAACCTAGTGTAGTAAGCTCCTGTGGCAAAGATGCATCATTAATAAAGATACAATATCCTTTGATATCTGAAGCAAGAGGAAAATAGAAAATTCATGAGTCAGGGTTTTGTTTATAGGTGTGTTAGCTGAGGAAAGATGGTGTCTTGATTGTAGGAATCAGGAAGTGATTCAGTAACATAATATCAGTGACTGCTGAGAGTTAGTTGATAACATGCTGTTAGAAAGTGATGAAGGAATGTAACCCCAGACAGATCTTTTTATCCTGCAGTTCTTATTCTTTAGCTAACTTGTTTCAAATAAGCAACTTTTTCTCCTTACTAGCTACATAATTTAAAAAAGGAACAATGATCAATGGATCATAGTTTTGTGCTGGGTTTGAGGTTAATTGGAATCCCTGGTATACCAAAAACAGTTTTAACTCCAGTTTTGAATGAATCACTTCTCTTATTTTTCTCTCATCTTTGTCAAAAAATTATTTTTGAAGGGGCAGCTAGGTGATGCAGTGGTTAGAGCATCAGCCCTGAACTCAGAAGGACCAGATTTCAAATCTGGCCTCAGACACTTAACACTTCCTAGCTGTGTGACACTGGCCAAGTCACTTAACCTCAACTGCCTTAGCAAAAAAAAAAAATAATAATAATTAATTAATGCTCCCATCTCTAAACCTATCTTCCATCCTCTAGGAAAAACGTGTCAAGATTGAGTATTTGTTTCAGCTCAGAGTCTTTTAGGAAAATAGGATAACATAAGGGCAAGACAGGGGAATACAACTTCCCTGTGTATCAAATCACCTTGATAGCAAGTTTGGTACAAAGTAATTCAGATGGATATATAAAGACACAAACATGCATACATATAAGCATGTATGTATGTATGTATGTGTATATACAGTAGACCAAGACTCAGAAAGTCCAGCTTCAGATATTTATTTACCTGTTTGCTTCAGTTTCCCTTTCTGTAAAATGAGCTAGAGTAAAGGAATGGTAAACTGCTCCAGTATCTTTGCCAAGAAAACCCCAAATGGGGTCACCAAGAGTCGCATGCAACAGAAACAACTGCACAACAAATGTTTCAACAAAATGCCTCTTCGTGCATTTGTCTAAATGGTGAAGGCAGTACTCCATCATCCTGGCAAAAATACATCAGAGCATTTAACCATGATATACTTTAGCTGTTCTCAATTCTGTAGCCTAACTGTATTCCCCAATGTCTTGGTCCTGGGTTCAGAATTTTCTTGTAATTTAACTCAAAGGAAATTAAGTCATGTTTGATTTGCTAAGACAGCCTTTACTGAAGTATTCTTAGAGAGAGAAAAAAAGAAATTAGTCATTTCTAGATGAGTTTAAGTAGTTGTAGCTTTTCTGCAAAGCTTATTCTGGCTTAAGATCTTCACAAATTCCAGGGATATAATGGCCTGTGCCATTTGGTCTAAACAGATCAGGACTACTCTTCAGGCAAGGGACTTGCTGTTAAATAGGTTTAAGTAAGGTAAGTTTCTTAACTTGGCTTCTAAGAACTCTTTGGTATCTATAAATATATTTCAGAGAGTCCACGAACTTGATATCAAGGGGAGAAATTACATTTTTATTTCTCCTAAATCATTGGTTTCCTTTATCAACTGATATAGTGTGAGTACTTAAAAACATTATTCTGAGAAGCGGTCTATACACTTAATCAGACAAAGATTTAAAAAAAAAAAGGTTAAGAATTCCCTTGCTAAGGGGGCATCACTTCAATTTAGCCAACCCCAGGATATATTTACTGTTCAGATTGTTTTCTCCACTGTAGGTTCAAGTACTGGGCATATTCCTAGAGCTGAAATGAATTGTGTAGGACTGTGGAAAATGTAATGTCTCCTGAACTGGGCATGCTTCCATAATACCTAATTAAAATGCTAACAATGACAGGGAGGATGCCTTTAAACTATATCTGCTGCCCCTAGGATCTCTAAGAGTTGATGGTCTCCTTACTACCATGAGATAGTTTAATTCTACTGCTTCAGTCTTGGATAAAGTAATTAACTCCTAGTGTACAGATGGTCCTGGTAAAGCTGATTTTATCCAAGATGCTGAACATAAATAAAATTGGGTGAGTTCAGCAACCTATCCTGTACAGTGATGGTAGAACTTGAAAATATTTTATTTCTCTCATATGCCAAATTTTGGCAAAGCAGCATGTGAGCACCAGCAACAAACAATCTATAGAAGTTATAGCTTGAGTCATCCAAAGGATGAAAACGAGAAAGTATAATTTAAAAAAAAAAAAAGTCCTAAACAAGAAATTAAGAGATCTGGGTTTTTGTCCAGCTTTGTTGGTGTGACCTTGTGAAATCTGCCATCTCTCCAGAACTCAGCTTCCACAACTATAAAATAAAAATATTTGACTGTATGATTTTTATGGTCTTCTTTCAGCTGTAACAACTGATGTTTGAAACGTTTAACTGAGCCAACTTCTGTGAAAAGCTTTGCAAGCTCTAATCTAATATGTGTTCTTTGCAAGGATTTTCAGTCAAACCAGATCCTGGGTGGAAAAAGATTCTGCATTTGCTCATTAAGGAATTGTCTGGAAAAGCAAATTTGCTTTGAATTATATTAACTAACATAAAGACACCTTCTGTTTCATAGTCTGAAGCTATGAACAAGAATTATTAGGATCACTTCCAGCCATAGCTGCTAAACACTGAAAAATGAACTGGAGCCAAATGATCAGCTCAGTCATACTCAAATGCCTCATTGTAGCTCAGAGCTAATCCTGAGTTTTGAAATGTAGTGCCAGTGGAACACAAGCTCTATGTGCCACCAAGAGGGAAAACCTTCAAGAAGGAACCCAGGATAGATTCTGTGTCTGTCATTTGAAAATTAACCTGATACATTTATAGACACTTGTACAGAAGTGGACACAAGCTGATTTTTTTTTCAGCCATGGCAGCTCACAAAGACTATATATATTAAAGTTTAAGGAAATATAATCTGTATCAGTAAGAGGAGCATTAAGGTAGATGAAATTACAAATCTGAAAAAAACTGAAATATGTGTGATCTTTTTGAATATACCCCCAGTGTGATGTCCAACTAGCTTTTGTGATGTGCTTTCTTTTTTCTGGTCTTGTCAATTTCTATAAATATTGTTGGAGAATTTCCTTAACCTTGCAGTGTGGCAATGTATATGTTAAAAGAAAAAAATGAACAGTGTTGATTCTATTTCCTGTTAAGGCTAAACATATTTTCATAAATAAATGGATATTTCATGAGTGTGGAGTATGTTCCAACTGTTGGAGTAGCCAATGCAGCCGATCTATCTGTAGATTCTGGATAGCTAGAAGATGCCAGGTATAGAAAATATTATTTCTCTCTTGGGTAGATGAATGTTTATAAGATTAGCTTCTATTGGAAATAATTATCCATAAGTCATTACTCAAAGAGGAAAGGTTGTCATAGATGAAATACATTCTAAGAAAATTTTCCAGCATCCATGCCACAGATGTTTTACAACAGATTGGAAAGAGATCCCATATTTTTCAAATAAAGGTTGTTCCCACCTCTATGTCATCACTCTGTCATCTCTATGACTGAACTCTCCAACACTCTCAGGGATTCATATGAGACAAGAAGGAGGTTGGGTAAGAAGGGGAATCAGTTAACCCACCTCAGGTTATTGTTGTTTGACCTTTGTTCTCGAAGAGGACCGTGACATCAGGGATATAATGTCATACCATGAAAGTAAATTGCCTTTAAGTGAGGGAGGGCTGTGCACCTGCCTCACTTTTCCCTCCAGAGCCATCTGGGTCCAGTGGCAAGATATAGATCAGAAAAGCTGTAGATGGCCCTGCATGAAATGGGAGACCTTGGCCTTTTTTCAGCTAAATTCTTCAACAGGTCTCAGTTTGATTGAAGAACTTCCTCTTTCACTTAGTCCAAAAAAAAATTCTAAATAAATGAATGAATCTGGGAGGGAGAAGACTCTCAGGACTTCTGGTCAAAGCAGAAATGACTCCTATTTGCATTCAATATCAGTTAATCAGTATCCAAACAATGACCAAATGAACTTGGCCTAGGACCTATTGGTGGCCAATCAGAATCAGATTGATTTTGATTTAAGACATGGTCCTTAAGAAAGAAATACAGCCAGCAAAATCATAGATATCTTGGGAGGGTTTAGATACAATGCCATGCAAGTAATAAACCTGATTCCCCTACTTCACTTCTCATTCAATTGTATAATAGAAAAAGGGGCTAGTTTTGGGAATTAGAAGACCTGGGTTTGAGTCACAGGTCTGACACCAACAGACTGACTCATGGTGAGTCCCATCACTGTTCTGTGCCTCAGTTTTCCTGTGTGTAAGATGAGTAAAATACATGTGCTACTTATAACACAAGATTGTAAGGAAAACACTCTACAAAAAAGAACTATTAGCCTTTATATCCCTTTGTATAGAATCATCCCTAGAGTACAGTGAATCATGTCCCAGACTCAGATTGTCTGGGAAGGTGGTATATAACAAGCATGTAGCTCTATTAACTGATGCTTAAAAAGAAAAAAGAAAAAAAAGGACTTGGACATACATGTCCAAAGAACTCATAATCACATGACAATTTATTAGCAAGGGAAAGAATGTGGTAGTCAACTATCCATCAGGATACTAATGAGAGACATCTTTCCCACCTGAAATGTGTAGGATGGGTGCTAGACCCTCTTACCCAGATTAACTAATCAGTGACATCTTCAGATACAAAGAGAAAGCATTTATTTGGTCTTTGCAAGGAGAGACCCAAGCATACCTGAGCAGACATAGAGCCTCTCAGCTCCCATCTCCCAACATGTGCCTGGCCCTAGAGAGCCAAAAATAGTAAATCTGGTTAAATAGCAAAAGACCCAAGTCTTTTCATTGGATAGACAAAAAAGGAAGCAACCATTATTGACCAATGGTCAGCAATGTTGCCTGCTTCTTGTGGGTCACCTTCTTCTGAGTAACTTGTGAAATATTCCTTTCAGATGGTGGACCACTAGTTTGATGATCTACCAGACAGTCATACCTGAATTTAAAAGTCCAAATATCATCTACAATCCCGAGAAGTTTTATCTCCAGTAGTAGTTACTATTATCAATGTAAGGTCATAATCAATGCCTATTTAGGATATGTGATCCTTAAAAGCTAGATTCATCTGAAGCTTTGATTAATGAGATTTGCTATTGGAGTCATCTAGAAAGTTCACAGCTTATCTTTCATATCTAAATAGATGGTCTTAAGTTGAACATTAAACAAATCATTTTGCTTTTAAAATGCTCAATACATAGGAAAATTCTAAATTTGTATATTGCCTATAGCAGAAACATGTTCAGAGGGACAAAGGCAAAAACTATCATCCTCAAAGTCCCTTTAAATAATGGGTACAATTTTAAGATGACTCAATACAATCAATTAAAACTCATACAGAATATAAAATATCCTAATTTCACAAAAAAAGAATCTTATCAGAATTAATATTAATAATTTTTTCATTCTAAAAAAATCGACTTCCTTCAATTGAGGAGTTCCTATAAACTTTTTTGTAATATAAATAACAGGTACAACATCAATAAGGGGCTTCAAGTCTATATATAAAAAAATCTTACAAACAATTTTGTATATCCTATCAAATGCTCCTGCAGAACAGTCAAAACTAGCACTGGGATATTAGGTTAAAATTCTGCTCTAGGTACTTACTTCAAGAAAGCTACAGATCACATTTGTTATCATAGTCATTAAACAAGGAGATCATTATGCACTTAAATAAATATTAAATAATTTGCTGAAGACAGATGGAGACCTTGGTAGAAATAATCATTTTCAGAGAACTTGCAGTTTGAACAAACTTCTTAAAAATGTCTTGCATTGCAAAGCAGTGGAATCTGATACAGCATCAAAAATGATTTTGCCTTAAAGCAGCCATAGACTTGAAAAATAAAAACAAATATTCAGTTATTAACAATATGTAAATGTTTTCACTCCTTTAAACAATAAAAGCAATTAATGTTAAAGTAATTTCATTCAACCAGCAAAGGGGAGGGGGATGAGCTCCAGTGAGTGGGTTTGTTCTCACTTCTAAGAAGCAGTCACATCCAGTGGGCGAAGGAAAAGGGGGAGGGGGAGTTAAATCGTCTCTTTTCCAAGATGACAAATCCTTCTCTTTCCTTTTCTTTATTTGTGAAAGGAAGAGATGAGCCTCAGGCAGCCAGAGTTTTTCATAAACTGCTTTTGGATTTACAGGATCTTTCCCATTCACATACAAGTTTAGCTTCTGACACACCTAATCCTTAGAAGAGCCGTATTTTGGCCAAATTATTCCTCCTCCAATGTCTCTTAATGGCCTGTGATTTTATCTATCTTTTGTAACTTCCTGCTTATGTCTGGACATGCTTTGTTACAAAATGTGCCCCAAACATAGATTCTTTGTCCAGGTCTAAGGGATCCAGACCTGACTATTTTCTCAGACTTTTGTCAGTCTCTCTAAGAACTCAGAAGGGGATTCCTCCTTTTGCATTCTGTCAAAGGCCTTCTTCAGGTTCTATGGTTTGAACACTTCACTCTTAATTCCTATAATTATCAAATCCCTTAGGTCTTGCATGTGACATTGTTATGGTCCCACTGGGGTCCCAATTGGGATATTTCTGATCAGCTGCCACTACTCTGGCTATGGAGGATGCCTCCTCTCCCAATCTACCATGGCGATCCTTCCCCCTAGAGTTCTCTCCTCTGGAGACCAGTATATTTAATATAGACATTAACTCACCCCAAGTGTATATGTTAGGGCCCAGAAACTGATCTAGTTGTTTTGATAGATCCATTGGGTCTTTCATAAGTGATTTCATCTCCTTAAAATTACTCACCTTAGTAGAGCTAAGGGGTACATTAACAAACCCTAATCCCCCTTGGGCTAAGGGCACCTCTCTTAGTAAGTACATATGTGTTCCAGGTATAAATGGATCAGGGATGAAAAAATCCACTAGATTCACTAAATTCACTAAACTTTTCAAGTTGCTCTATTTCTCTCAGATGTCTAGGAGGAGGAGAGGAGGGAGTTAATAAGTCCTCCAAAGGATTGCTAGGGCTGGAGGTAGTTGGGAGTGGAGCAATAGGGCAGGCATCATCTGAGGAGGAGGAGGAGGAAAAGAAGGAGCAGGAGAAGGAGGCGGAGAAGCATATGGGGGAGTGAGAGAGAGAAGAGGGTCCCATGGGTATGGTGGGACAGACTCCTGTTCTGCCTTTCCCTTCCCCCATTCCATGTGATGTCTCTCCCAACACCACCATGCTTCCTGACCCCACTTCTTACATCTAATTCTTTTTAGGGTGCCAAGTCCCCCCCAGGATCCAGTCCATTAGCCAAAGACATGCTCCAACCTCAAGGGGTGTCTCCTTTCTCCTGGCAAATGGCAAATTCCACTAGAAGTTTGCTCCTTTCCATAATAAATTTACCTTTTACTGAAGATAATGGCCAATGTGAATTCCCCACATGACCGAACCCCAACTTTGGTGCCTCTCATCAGCTGGTGTCTACATAACCCACATAATACCTTGCAATTTTAGATTTCAATATTACAACAATAACCCCAAATAATTTAATTAGCAATTTGACAATTTTCATAAATGATAGCCAAATAAATATAACATAGCCTATCACAAAAATGGATAGTATTCTCATGCAATTTACAGTCATTTCAGATTTTAATGTACACAACAATTAAAAGGCTATTTTAAAAATCAATATTTTACCTTGTGATATTCTAACTAGATGGTCCATTCAAATTATCAATTATTTTTGCAAATCAATCTTTCTTATCCCTTGTCTTTAAAATCATCTTAAAAAAAACCTTTAAGATTCACTATTAAATAACTTTGGATCAAATGTCATAAAGCTTATATATATATATATATATATATATATATATATATATATATATATATCCATCAGGCCTGACAAAATTTTAAAGTGTAGCTTATATTTTTTTACAAATTACCCAATATACATTTTAGAAAGCAACATACTTTATCTAAAACACGTCACACACACACCCCCCAAGGTAAGCTACTAGGACTTTGTTTTAATAACTTATTTTTAACTTTAAATTTCCAGTAGTAATGTTTCAATATTTGTACACAAATTTCTAAGATCTTGTGCTTAACTTAAGCCAATTAACAATTCTAGCATATAGTATTTAATAGTCTCATATAATTGTAAGAGATTCATCATAAAAACTTTTTTCTCCAGTCAGTGCAAAAGGATTACAATTTATATAAAACTACTTTTACTATCATAGCTTAAATAACAAATTTCATTGAACTGATTGAGCATAGTTTCTTTCTCTCACTCTCACCCCATGTGTCTCCACATGCAGTCAGGGGATGGGGGAAGGGGGAAGAAAAAGAGAGAAACTCTCTTTACTTTATACACTATCCTCCTCAAGGAGGCCTTAATTTAGTTGAATTTGCTTTACACACACACAAAATTCATTCATCTCAACACTGGCATTGTATATTGGTCATATCTAAAACCCATATAAAGTTACCATATATGAAGCAATTAAATAAAATAAAGAAGTTAAAACTCATAGATCATTTGTTTTATGCTATCTTGAATCTTGAAATGACCAATTGCAAAACTCCTCAATCATTACTCTCAAAAATTAGCTATTTTTTTCTTCAGTTTCCAGCTTGGCCAGAGCTGAAGTCTATAGGAAAAAGTCAGGCCTTTTTTCTCTTTTTAACAAATTCTGTCTCAAAGAACAGACATTACACAGATGTTCTGCATAAAGACACACAGACAAAAATTACATGGAAGAATACCATCCCTTCCCCACATAAAACAGTCAAGTGCACTTTTTGCTCCAAAGATTTGAATTGGACTGCTTTCCCCTCTCCCTCTGAGGAGAGAAGCTCCAATCTCATGGCTTGAGTTCCTTTAATACACAGACCCAACCTCTCAACTTGGAACTTCAAGTCCTGATGGAATCACTTCCTTTCCTGCAGTCAACCAAAGTGCCCCTGCTCTGTGCCATTTATCACTACTTCCTTCTGTCTTAATAGGTGCCATCCCTTGATGCTGGATCACCAAGCCTTGATGATCCCAGGGTCCCCTTGAGTCTACTAAGGACAGTTCAAGGCCAGACAGTCCCTGGAGAGAGCAGCTCTGATATGAACTGCTCCTTTCCTTCTACACTTGGATTATGCATGCATAAGTTGCCTGACTGGTCACTTGCTCTGGGGCTTCTTTTTCAGACACTTGTGCTTCTGTTTGTATTTGGATGCCTCTGCTTCAGGCCCATACTTTACAGAGTTGAGGCTGAGGGTCTGATCCCAAGGACTGTCAGAGAAAACCCAACCTGGTGCCTGCCCTGCATCAGAACCCCAGCCCATCTCTCTGGAAAATCACAGATCTCTGAATGAACTCCCATAAATTGTGTGGGATGGGTGCTAGATTCCCTTACCCAAATTAACTAATCAGAGACACCTTCAGATACAAAAAGAAAGCATTTATTCTGTCCTTTCAAGAAGAGATCCAAGCACATCAGAGACATAGAGTCTCTCAGCTACAGTCCCTACCTTACAAGGTAGAGAGGAAGCAAAAAAACAGTTTTTAAAATTACTCTCAAGCCACCAGGTTCATTATCAGGCCTACTGATACTTACTAGTCTATGCCTTTAAATCTGAATTTGAATCTTGCTTCTACTACAAACTTCTGATGGCTTTGGACAGGTAATGTTCCTGTTCTGCATATTTCCTCATTTGTAAAATTATAATATTGGACTTTGAGAGATGTTCCAACTCAGAGTCCCACAACCATCTACAAAGTTTCCCTTGATACCTCTTTCAGTCTGACTATACTTATCTAGGTGTGAGATTTGCCTTGTCTGCTATGAAAGAGAGGAGGGGAAAAGGAAAAAGAAAAAGAAATTAAAGGGAAAAGAAAACATTCTACAATTCCCCTAGAACTAAGGTAATAAGATTAAAGCTACCACAAGAAGAGAGCATCAGTGCCCTTAGCTAGTCCTCCATCTCTTTCTTCCTCTGTTTGTTTCTCTATTTGTCTTTCTCTCTTTCTCTCTCTTACCTTTTCCCCTATTTTCTATTCCTCATCTCTCTCTATCTCTTTCTCTCTCTCTCCCACTCTCTTCTCTTCTCTTCTGTCTCTCTTTTTCTTTCTGTCTCTGTGTCTTCCCCCTCTATTCTCTTTCACTCTGTCTTTCCCCCTTCCCTCTCCTCTTTCTCTCTTTTCTTTTCACCTCTTTCTCTCTCTTTCTCTTTCCTTTTCTCTCTGTGTATGTCTATATGTACATACACACACACATACACATATTTTTTTCAGGTTCTATTGTTCAAGATAGGAACAGGAAGCATAAAGCAGGCCCCTCATTAGCGTTTTTCCTGATAAATAGGAAAGTATAAAAAGAGCAGATTATCCTGGACTTCTCTAAGACCAAAGTCTTTCCAAGGATACTGGAAATGGTACCATGTTTTTTAATTTGTCATTTCAACAAAATGTAGTAAATGCCTACTATGTGCAATGCAAGCACTAACAAGTCCAGACATGAAGCCCTGCTATGAAAGGATTATTTGTCACTAGATAATTTTGCCTCATTGTTGCTGGTTTTTGCCTCACCACTGTTACTACAATATACTATTTAACTCTTTGTCTAACCACACATATATAAATCAAGGTTCCACCACACTAAAGCAGGTACTCCCACTGGCAGCAGTGCTAGTTTCCCTAACAGAAATTGAACTTCTATCTGATCCCTGATTCTCCTATCTCTATCCTGCTCTGTTCAGTTCCTGCCATCCATAGTTTAGAGGCCAGTTCAGTTCAGTTAACAAGCCTTTCCACATTTATGTAATCTAGTCCTCAGAGGAGGTAAGCACAATCTGTCACTAAGCCCAGTGAAGCCTTGCTAGCTCATTAGAACCTGCCAAAATTTGTCCACCTTCACAACTCAAGTTCGCTTTCATGTCATTATGAAGTATCAGAGGAAGTTACAAAAGGCCCCTCTAAAAATCTTAATTCCTATTAAAGGAATAAGAACTTAGGATAATATTACATATTTTAGGACCATAATTGAGGACCAATCTGTCCTAGAATAATACATGGTCTAAATGCCTACTTAATAAGAGAGGAACAAGGATTTATTAAGCACCTACCTTGTTCCAAGCAACTAGTAAAGGTCTAAGGCCAGATTTAAATTTGTCTTTCTGACTCCAGATCTAGTGCCTTATTAACTGTGCCACCCAGTTGAGGAAAATAATTTGTTGTTTTTAATTTAATATTTTGTTAATTTGCCTTTTAATTTAATATTTCCCCCAATTACATATAAAAACCAATTTTCAACATTCATTTTAAAATTTGAATTCCAAATCTTCTCCCCTTTCATTGAGAAGGCAAGCAATTTGATAGAAGTTATATGTGTAGTTATGCAAAATATATTTCTATATGCTATTGCAAAATAAAATTAAAAACCCAAAAGAAATAAAGTAAAAAAACAGAAGATGCTTCAGTTTATATTCAGATTCCATCAATTCTTTCTCTGAGGAGGGATAACAGTTTCCATGTTAGTCCTTCAGAATTTTCTGGGATCATTGTGTTGTTTAGAATAGCTAAGTCATGCACAGTTAATGATCTTACAATATTGCTGTTATTATGTACAATGTTCTCCAGGTTCTACTCATTTTACTTTGCATTAGTTCATGTAAGTCTCTCCAGGTTTTTCTGAAAACATCTAGCTCATCATTTCTTATATTACAACAGTATTCCATCACAATCATAAACTACAAATTGTCCAGTCATTCTTCAATCAATAGACATCTCAGTTTGTATTTCTTTGCCACCAGAAAAGAGCTGCTGTAATTACTTGGACATAATTATAAATTCTTCTACAGAATGGTTAAATCAGTTCACCATTCAACCAACAGTGCATTAGTGTCTCAATTTCCCCACACCCTCTCCAACATTAATTCTTTTCTTCTCCGTCCTATTTGCCAATTTAATAGGTGTGAAGTAGTATCTCAGTATTGTTTCAATTTGCATTTCTTCAATTAATAGTGAGTTAGAACATTTTTTCATATAACCATGGAAAGCTTTAATTATTTCATCTGAAAACTTTTCCTATTTTTTTTATTATTTGTGCATTGAAGAATGGTTCTTATTTTTATAAATTTGACTCATTTCTCCATGTATATGAGATTATGAGATGTGAGATCTTTACCAGAGAAAATTACTCCAAAAGTTTTTTTTTCCAAAATTATGATTGCTAACTATATTTCCTTCCTTCTTATTCCTCTCCCATTTATTCTATTCTATCTTTTCACCCTGTCCCTCCAAAAATGTTTTGTTCCTGACTATTGCTTCTCAATCCACTTTGCCTCCCTCTCTTATCTGCTTCCCCTCCTATTTTCCTATAAGATGAGATATACCTAAATTAACATTTATTTTATTTCCTCTTTGAGTCAATTTTAGTGAGAATAAGGTTCAGGCATTCCCTACCACCTCACCCATCTTCTCTACTATAATAGCTCCTTCTTGCTTCTTTTATGTGAGATAGCTTACCCCATTCTATCTCTCCCTTTCCCTGTCTCCTAGTGCATTCCTCTTTCTCATCCCTCAATTTTATTTTTTAGCTATCATCCCTTCACATTTTACTCACACTTATGCCCTCTGTCTATATATACTCCTAATGGCCCTAATAATGAAAAAGTTCTTATGAGTTATAAGTATCATCTTCCCATGTAGGAATATAAATAGTTTAACCTTATTAAGTCCATTATGATTTCCCTTTCCTGTTTACCTTTGTTTGTTTCTCATTCGTTTTTTATTTGGAAGCCAAATTTTCTCTTCAGCTCTGTTCTTTTCATTAGAAATGCATTAGGAGTTTCACAGAATATCCATTTTTCCTGAAGGATTATACTCAGTTTTTCTGGGTAGGTGATTGTTGGTTGTAATCATAGCTCCTTTACTCTCTGGGATACTATATTCCAAGCTCTCTGATTCTTGTACTATAAGTTACTAAATCTTGTGTTATCCTGACTGTAGCTCCATGATACTTGAATTTTTTCTCTTTGGCTGCTTAGAATATTTTTTTTTGATCTGGGAGGTCTGGAATTTGGCTATAATATTCCTGGAAGTTGTCATTTTGAGATCTCTTTTAGGACATGGTTGGTGCTTGCTTTCAATTTCTATTTTGCCTTCTGGTTGTAGAATATTAGAGAAATTTTTCTGCCTTAAGTATTTCTTGTCTAGGCATTTTTTTTTATTTTGGTTTTCAGGAAGTCCAATAATTTTAAAATTATCTCTCTTGCATTTGGTTTCTGGATTAGTTGTATAATAAGGTATTTAATGTTGTCTTCTTTATTTTCTTTCTTCTGTTTTTCTTATTATTTCCTGATGTCTCATAGAATCACTAGCTTCCATTTGTTCAATTCTAATCTTTAAGGAAATATTTTCTTCAGTAGAGTTTTGGACATCCTTTTCCATTTGTGCAATTATATTTTTAATGAATTCTTCAGTGAATTTTTATGCCACTTTTTCCATTTGGCCACTTCTGTTTTTTAAGGAGTTCAAAGCAAATTTCTGTATATATCCTTTCCATTTTGACAATTCTGCTTTTCAAGATATTATTCTCCTCCTTGGATTTTTGAATCTCTTTTGCTATTTGGCTTATTCTGTTTTTAAGATGTTATTTTCTTCAGTATTTTTGTGCCTCCTTTACCACATTGTTGATTTATTTTTCATAATTTTCTTTTCATTTTTTTCCTCTACCTCTCTAGACTTATTTTTAAATTCATTTTTGAGCTCTTCTATGGCTTGAGATGAATTCATATTTTTCTTCTAGGATTTGAATGTAGGAATTTTTAGTTCATTGTACCCTTCTGAATGTGTATTTTGATCTTCCTTGTCACCATAGTAACTTTCTAGAGTCAGAATTTTTTTCTGTTATTTGCTCATTTCCCCAGACTATTTCTTGACTTTTAACTTTTTGATAAAGTGGGATTCTGCTTTCAGAGTGAAGGGGACATTGTCAAATCTCCTGACTGCAAGCTCAGTGCCATTCCAGTGTTTTGTGCAACTATTTTTAAAGACATTTTCTAGGAACTTGTAAATTTTCAGTTTTTCCAAGGTGGTATGATCTAGGTAGAAATATGTTTATTACTCTTCTGGCCTATGTTATGGTCTGTGAACAAACACAAAAACTTTTTTCTGTCCTGGAAGTGTGATGAGAATCCCTACTCTACTGTAGCTGCAAACTCTGATGTGTTAATGCTCCTCTTCACCCTGGGACTACCACCGGGATTATAGCCCAGATCTGAGTATGGACAAAACAACAGAGTGTTAATACCAGAAAAGAGACTCCTGTAATCTCCTTCTGACTACTTGTTTGACCTCCTTACTATCTGTGGGATGAAAACTCTGCAAGCAGCCATTGAACTGCCGATTGATCCACTTTCAATGACTGCTCCTGGTTTTCTGGGGCCTAGGCTGGCTTGTGTGGCTCGCAATAGACTGTGCTGGACTGCACTGTACTCTCCACATAATGTGACAGACCTTTCCTGCCAAATTTTTAAGTTGTCTTGGACTGAAAAATTATTTCACTTCATCATTTTGTGGGTTTTGCCAGTCTAGAATTTGTTTCAGACCAGTATTCAAAGTTCTTTAAAGGTATTTGAGGGGAGAGGCCAGGTGAGTCCCCTTCTCTCTGCCATCTTGACTATGCTATTAATCTCAATTTAAACTTTTTTATCCTAATTTCATAGATCAGGAAACTAAGGTCCAGAGAATTGGAATGGGGGAAAAGGGGGAAGAGTGGTTAATGTCACCTAAACCTGGGATTTAAATCTAGCTCTTCTGGTTCTGAATCTGTCATTCCAGTCTTTTCATGATGTTATCCCCTAAAAGGGAAGAAAGGTACTAGTAAGAGTTAAGTAAGTAACTTGGGTAATAGACAAGGTAGCTTTTAACTCCTTCATGGGACTAGTGGTTTTTGCATAGGGAGACTGAATGACTTTCTTTCACCCTTAATAATAAGAAGCACTAGAATTTCCTCCTTTCTCTTTTGCCTTCTTTTTCAAGGTAAACCTCAAAAAATCAAAAATCAAAGCTGGAATCCACTCCCCCTCCAATTTTTTTTAACAAATTCCAGAGCTACCAACTGTACTAGGACTTGGCTTATTTTCCCCCATTAATTGACAATTCAAAACATCTATTTGCAGGGAAATGTCAAATCAAATGACTTGAATAAAGTCAAAAATAGCAGGTGTATCAAATTTTCTAAGGATACTATAGTTAGCAAGGGTATATCCTGGATGACTAGGGATTCAAAAAACTTTTCATAGGTTAGAACACTTGGCCAAATCTAATAAGATGAAACATGGATAAATTTGAAGACTTACACATGGTTTCAACAACTATGCCCAAAGGGCTATCAAAGTGTGCATAAATCAAAGATGATCCAGCAGTTTCTGTACTGGGCCTGTACCCCAAGAAATCATAAAAAAAGGAAAAGGACCCACATGTGCAAAATGTTTGTGGCAGCCTTCTTTTAATGACAAGGAACTAGGAACTGAGTAGATGCGCATCAGTTGGAGAATGGCTGAATAAGTTATGGTATATGAATGTTATGGAATATTATTGTTCTATAAGAAAAGATCAGCACGATGATTTCAGAAAGGCCTGGAGAGACTTACATGAACTGATGCTAAATCAAGTGAGTAGAATCAAGAGAACATTGTACCCAGCAATAGCAATATTATATAATGATCAATTCTGATGGATATGACTCTTTTCAACAGCAAAATGATTCAGGCCAGTTCCAATGGACTTGTGATGGAAAGAGCCATCTTTACCCAGAGAGAGGACTGTGGGGACTGAATGTAGATCACAATGTAGTGTTTTCCATTTTTTGGTTGTTATTTATTTGCATTTTGTTTTCTTTCTCATGTTTTTCCTTTTTGATCTGAGTTTTCTTGTGCAGCATGATAATTGTGGAAATATGTATAGAAGAATTCCACATATTTAACATATATTGGATTACTTGCCATCCAGTGGAGAGGGTGAGGGGAAGGGAGGGAGAAAAAATTTGGAACATAAGATTTTGCAAAGGTGAATATTGAAAATTATTTTACATATATTTTGAAAATAAAAAGCTTTATATAAAAAATAAATCTATTCAGCTTAAACTAAAAAAAAATCTTCCAGCTCTGGGTCTTTAAATGAAGAACACTTTAGTTGACCAATGTATGTTAGGCAAAAGATAAAAAGAAGAAACCCTAAACCTTTATTTGGGCCTTACTCTTAAGGAAGGCAGGAACATAGTCATATAGTTGCAAGCAGGCAGCATGTAAGGAACACTATATTTGGAGTAAAAAAAAAAAAATTTAGGCTGGCTGAATTCTGACTCCTTCATTTACCATGGAAGAAAAATTTGACTATAGGTATCATTCATACTTGGGATGAGGTTGATGGTTATGGCTTTGTTAAGACATATTTTTAAAACTTCAATTATATGAATGCTAGCATTGTATTTCAAAAAGATGCACTTACTTAAGGAATTTAGAAACTAAAGGTGGGAAGCATGATTGAGAATATTTAGAAGCAGATAAATGTAGAGAAAGAAAGAAAGATTTAAAAATTTTTAGAATATACTACAGACCATCTGTTCACATGAGGACTGTGAAAAACATTGAAAACTGGCACAAAAGCTTGATAGGACTCTTCAGTTACTTATACATATGCTAGAATTCTATTTCTTGCAAAAGGAGAGCCTCTAATAGTTTTTTTGACTTATTTTCAGTGATAAGATATCCTTAAAAAAATTATAGGAATCAATGAAAGAAAAAATATTCTGGATCTGATTCTCAACAATAAGGAAATGGTTCATAAGAATTTGGAGGACAAGACTGCTTTCTCTTTATGACAGAGGAAAAAGAAAGGTCAGGTATAATCTGACATGCACTCTCAGTTTTGGGAGACTGGATTTTAAAGGATTTAGAGAAAGAATGTGGGCTAACATTCTAAAGGGCATCATCCCAGGATGCATAGTAAGCACTCAAGAATAAAATTCTTAAGACTTAAAGAGAAATAATTTTGAAGACACAAAGGGGAGCTATCTAACTAAACTAATTCAGTGGAATAGTACACTCACTAACCTGCTTAAATATTTAAAAGATTTGAATAGAGGGGCAGCTAGGTGGTACAGTGGATATAGCACCAGCTCTGAAGTCAGGAGGACCTGAACTCAAATTTAGTCTCAGACACATACCACTTCCTAGATGTGTGACCCTGGGCAAGTCACTTAACCCCAATTGCCTCGGGAGGGGGGGGGAATGATTTGAATAGAAATGGAAACAGGCAAGTAATAGAAGAGGAAGGTATAAATAAGGCATGGTCCTATAAGAATAGTACTAGGAAAAATGGAACTCATAATGAGCTGAAGAAAATTAAGGATGAAAAAAAAAACTTTTAAAAAATCTATATGGGAGAAAAGAGAAGGATCAAAAAATACATAGATGACCACTTAGAAGAAATGGAGTGACTATAACTTATGCTAGAAGTAAGATGCAATTGTTCAACTCTTATTCTGTTTATTGTCTTTGACAAAGAGAAAGATCTCTGGGCGGGAAAGGTTAGTCAAAATGACTGAGGGAACTGGCATTCCAGATAAATAAGATGTCCAGAAAGCACTCAACTGCCCTTCATGAAGTGAAGTAATCTGGCCCAAATGAACTACATCCTCAGACACTGGAACAAGTGATTGCTGAGTCATTGTGAGCAATCTGTAAAAAAAAAAAAAACTATGTAGAGCAAACCAGCTACTATAGAATGGGGAAAAGGACAAATATTTTGGCTTTCCACAAAAGGTAAGAGAATGGAATCTGCAAACTGTAAATTCATGAGCATGACCTTAATTCCTAACCACATTTTAGACTACTGTTCAATAACTTATTGGTGAACATCAGTAATCCTGAAGAATTTACAGGTCATTCCAAATTGCATTTATTTCATCTCCTCCTCGTCCTTTCTCCTGCTCTTCCTCTTCCCCCTCCTGCTCCTCCACTTCCTCTTCCTTTTTCTCCTCCTACTCCTCATCCTCTTTCTCTTCTTCTTTCTTCTCCTTCTCCTTCTCCTTCTCTCCTTTTTGTTGTTGCTGTTCTTCTTCTTTGTACCCTTTCTTCTCCTTTTTCTTCTTCTTACAAAAATGAAAGTTTAGGGGATTACAAAAAGTGGAATTTGCTTACATTTTTCTTATTCTGTTCAGAAGTGAGGGTGGGGTAGGAAATGGAGATTCATGAACTAATAGATCATAGTATAGTTAAATATATTTAGAATAAATGAAATAACCAGTCTCAAAAAGCTATAGCTCTAAAGATAATGATCATTTGTATGTTGGCTAAAATGACTGAAGGGAAAAGGGGACAAATGTTGCAGAGGATATGGAAAAATCTGGGATGCTAACTCACTGTTGCTGGAATTGTAAACTGATCCAACCATTTTGGAGAGCAATCTGGAACTATGCCTAAAAAGTCCTTTGGCCTAAACATACCACTCCTAAAGTCTGTTTGCTAAGATGATTAGGAAAAAAGTAAAAGAAGCTATGTGTTTTTAAATATTTATAGCAGCTTTGGGGTGACAATGAATTGGAAATTTAGAGGATGTCTGTCAATTGGGGAATGGCTAGACAACACTTTTGAACTCAGGGAAAATTTACTAATAAGAACTTTTCCCAAATTTCAACCAAAGATCTGAGAGCAAATCCAACACAATTCCAAATATAGATAGAAGGTAAGCCAGGCTTTCTATTCCCTTAGTTTTTTTTTTCTTTTTCCCCCCTAAAATAATTACAATACTTAAAAATACCAAGGATAGTTCCATATTGTTCTCCAGAATGGTTGGATCAGTTCACAACTTCACCAATAATATATTAGTGTCCCATTTTTCATTCATCCCCTCCAACCTTCATCATTGTTTTCCAGTCATCTTAGTCATTCTGAAAGATATTTAATGGCAATTAAGAGTTGTCTTAATTTGCATTTCTCTGATCAATAATGATTTAGAGAATTTTTTCATATGACTCTAGATGATTTTAATTTCTTCATAAGAAAATTGTCCATTCATATCCTTTGACTATTTATCACTTGGAGAATGGCTTATCTTCTTTTCAATTTGACTCAATTCTCTATATATTTTAGAAATGAAGCCTTTATCAGAACCCTTAAATATAAAATTTTTTCCCAGTTTACTGCTTCTCTTCTAATATTGTCTGCATTGGTTTTGTTTGTATAAAACCTTTTTAACTTAATATAATCAAAATTATCCATTTTGCATTCCATAATGTACTCTAGTTCTTCTTTGGCCACAAATTCCTTCCTTTTCCATAGATCTGAGAGGTAAACTATCCTTTGTTCTTCTAATTTGCTTATAGTATCATTCTTTAAGATATCTAAATCATAAACCCATTTTGGCCTTATCTTGGTATAAAGTGTTGGGTGTGGATCATTGCCTAATTTCTGTCATACTGATTTTCAATTTTACCAGTAATTTTTGTCAAATTTTTGTCAAATAGTGAGTTCTTATCCAAGAAATTAGGGTTTTCAGGTTTATCAAACATTATAGTCATTAACTTGTAAACCTAATCTATTCCATTGATCAACTACTCTATTTCTTAGCCAGTACCAAATAGTTTTAATGACTGCTGCTTTATAATATAGTTTTAGGTCTGGTACAGCTAGGTGATCTTCATTTGTATTTTTTAAATTAATTCCCTTGAAATTCTTGATCTTTTGTTCTAGCTGGAAGATTCTAAATCAGTATTTCAAAGAGCACCAGATTAAGGCAGAAGAAAATTTCCTACCCCAGATAGTCAATCTTTCCAAGCTTCCTTTTCCTTGAGTAAGAAAATAGTCCGTTTATGGGCCCTGACCATGATCCACTGTCTCCCTCTTTACCTTTTCCTGATCTCCTCAGACTCTTCACTCTTCCCTTTTCCTTCCCTCTCCTTTTCTCCCTTTCCCCTCTCTCCTCTTCCCTTTATCCACTCTTTTCCCTTCCCTTCCTTCCCCTCTTCCTTTCCTCTCCCATCTATATTCTTCCATCCATCCTTTCTTCTCCCTCCCTTCCCTGTCCTAGAAGATGCAGAACATCTGGGAAGGCCACAGAGCTCACTGAGGCAGACATCATTGGTCTGTGTCTCCTAAATGGCCAGGTATTTGACATAAGAGCTAACAGCTACCAGGGAGGATTAGAAATTTGTGAAAAATATGAACAAAATGACTAGCCCAAAGTATGTAGAAATGAGAAATATTACAATAAACATAAAGAGAAACTGAAAGGAACCAAACCAGAAATAAGCAGCACTTCAACCTTATTTAGATCAAATCACTTTAATTGAGAAGCAAGTAGCAGGTCTTGAGCAGACAGCCTACAAGGTGAAACCTTGTTTGAGCTTTGAACTAGAAAAAACTAGAAGCAAAGTTCAAGAAATTAAAGAGGCGATGAAAGAGTTCTCTAGCACAAAAACTAACTACAAAAATGTTTCATAATAGCTAAAATATGTGGGATGAAATTTATCAGACTTCTATGCTTCAATTCCATAAAAAGATGTGTTGCTGCTGGTCCAAGGAGAATCCAGCCCCAACCTTTGGTTGGATGTGTAACTTAGGCCACTCCTTGATGTTTTCCTAAAACTTTACCTCTAGGTGCCCTGGACCAGGATTCAGAAAGCAGGATCAACTCTGCCTAGAGCAGACACAGATGAGAAACTTTGGTCTCCCTGCCTCTTTCCTCTTCCCCCTCCCTTAGGACTCCATCTTTGACTCTTTGTTCTGAAATGTGCCCCCTTTTCCCTTCATAATCTCTTCTTGAGTTTAAATACTAAATACTGATTCATGGGGTGAAAAGTTACAGAAAAATATGACCTATGCAAACCTTGAAGACTGAAATGAGGGCAAATTCTGTCCATTTAAAGTCAAAACAAAATATTCAGCAATTTCTCCCCTCTGTAAAGAGAGTTATTCAATATAAAAAAGATGGAAATCTTACTCTGAAGAGATCATGTAAGAATTTGGGTGTTTCTATCTTACCAAAGAGTCTTGAAACTTTTGTAACTTAATGAGGCAGCAGGGGACAAAGAGAAAAGGCCTGGATTTGGAGCCAGATGACCCAGGATCAAGTCTTGATTCCTCTATTTACTTTATCACTGGCAACTCTCTTCCCTTCTAAGCTCCAACAGCTTCTCTATAAAATGACAAGGGACAGATAAGATGACTTCTAAGGTACCAGTTCTAAATCTGTGATCCTTTAATCCCTGTGTCAGAGACTCTCCTGCCATGAATGACCCAGATACACATGGAAGGATGATCTCAATCCCTTGACCCATAAATTCCAGCTTGGAATAATAAATGTATGATAGCACACAACATACTGAGATTAATTCCCCAGTTATAGATTTGCAACTCACAATATTAAAAGGTAAAGATTAATAGAAGGAGGGAAATAAACCAGTAATTGACTGAGAAAACCTTGTTCCTATTGATGTTCATAATTCATAGCATCATTTGCAGGTTCAACTAGGGAGACTAAAAGCCTTTCCCCACAAGTTCTGTTTAAAACACATATTTTGTCCCTGTCACTGTCACCTGCTGCTAGTCACTGACCCTGTGCCTGTCTGTCTGGTTGCCTCTGCCTCTCTCTTTCTCTGTGTCTTTATCTCTCTCTCTCTCTCTCTCTCTTTCTCTCTCTTTTTCTCTCCCCTTCTCCTCTTTCCTCCTCTCTTTTTCCTTTCTCCACTCTCATGTTCCTTTCCCCAACTTTCTATTGACCTTCTGACTATTACACTCTCTAGTTTCCCTGGGGACACTATAAAGTCTGCTAGACCTTCAATTTATATCCTTGATACAGGATATTTGGGGAGGAAAAAAAACAAAAAACAAGCAAACAAATAAACAAACTCTTTTCCTCCTCCACCACTAGTCTGAGTACCTATAAACACTCTCTTATTATTGACACACTTCCTCCTTTAATTCTATTCCTTTTTTTTTATCCTCATGACTAGTTCATTGGATCTCCCCATGGATCTGTGGGGTGGATACAGCTTTTTCCCAGTTATTCTAGTGGGAAAAGGTAGGTAAAAAGGCTAATATTCTAGCACTCATTACCCTTAAGAGCCTTCAGAAACAAAAGTAACAAAGCCATTAAGAGAGAGGTAGGGTAAGGGACAAATTAATGACAAAGTTAGATTTTCATTCTGCTACATCATACTTTCTATTTCATTTAACTTAAAAATATCACTTTTATGTCATTTTTGTCTCTGCCTTAAATGCCATGATTGATAAGTTACACAGATAGATAAAGATGCCTTGAAAAGTTGAAACAGCCAAAGACAGTCTTTTGACCCTTTGATCCCTAACAACATGACAAGAGATTTCCATGTCTAGAGACTATATAACATGAAAAAAGCTCTCGCCCTAAGACCAAAAGATTTGGGCTCCAGTTTTGGCTCTGCTGCCATTGAAATTGTATGATCAAATTCTCTCTCCCAGGGACTCAGTTCTCCCCATTTGTTAAATGAAACCATAGATCTAGTTCTATGATTTACTTTTCTTTCGTTTTTATATCTTATTTAAAAAGACATAAGATTATCTGATAGATCTAAATATATAGATACTTTTCTCCAGAGCCATAGATAAATATGGTTTAAGACCTTGCCATCCCCTTCAGTGGAGAAGGAAATGGCAAACCACTCCAGTATTTTTGCCAAGAAAATACCAAATGAGCTCATAAAGTGTGAGAGATGCCTGAAAAGTGACTGAACAGCATAACTTCCTCTTCCTAGAGGAGAAGAACTTCTACCTATGGCAAAATAGCTTCTTGGAGGGGGAAGATTAGATTGAATAATCTTTCCTTCAATCTCCAATGGCATTATCAGATTAAAATCATATCTAAATGTCACCCCTCATGTGTCTCTGCTCTAAGAATATAACTTGGAATTCAAAAAGCTGGTTTCTTATTTGCTTTTCAGATTGAGAGTAACACTCAGTTTACTTCATTAGCTTACCTTTTCCTCCATCAAATTCTAGTAACACAAAATACGATCACACAAAATAAAAAGCAATGAATCTGTTTATCCAAACAAAATAACAAACAGAAACTGGAGATGGGCTACAGATCAAAATAAACCTAAGAAGATATAAGTGCAAATGAGTTTCTCCTGCTGGAGAAAAGAAATCTCAGGTTAAATCAGAAAACAAAGAACTTCAACTAGAGCAGTACATTCTTTAGAAGGTCAAACTCTGGAGGTCAAGAAACATCCCTCAGAACTTGGCATCCTATGTATGGCCACAATTAACTAGGGTACTGGCAGCCATTTAAAGCTTTTCTCCACCACTTCCCTGGAGATTCCCTTCTCATATCTTTCCATAAAATGTTGGGCTTCAATGACACCGCAGGTGCAGTGTCACATTCCAGATTCTCTCAGTAATCAGGAGTCAAGTCTCTCTCTAAGCAAATAAATAGCACAGGGTTGTCCCTCCCCAAAACTGCCTCAAGCTTATGTCGGAGTCAGCTGGGTTTTTTTAAGACCTCTGCAAATTAAACTAATGAGGCTTGTCAGTGTGTAAGAAATTAAATTATGTACTCCACATATAAGAATAGCTCACATTGTTATTATTAACTTCTGACAAATAGAACTCTGTGGTCTTGTGTTTTATATATGTAGTGAGACTATTTGCATGATTCTCATTGTGTTCCTCAAAAGGAAGCAGAATAGACCTCTCCAGTCTCTTTCCCCCCTCCCATCTTTCTCTAAGGGAGACTTTAATTCCTGCCAAAAGGGAAGCAGGAGGTAGAAGACATAAATCTGTTCTCCTCAGAGAGAAAAGGTACCAGGGCAGAATTATTTGTATCTGCTCCCTTAAGTATTGTTGTTCTAGTAAGGTTCAAAGTCAGCTTTTGATTGATTCCATTAAAGGGGAAAGGAGATATCCAAGCTCCATATCCAAAGTTTGACTCTCTTTCTGACAAATACCAGTTCCACAATAATCACACAAATAGCAACTAGCAAAGAAATCCATTTATCTAAATGAATTGTAAAGCAGAAATCAGAGAAAGTATATATAGGAGCAATACAGAGTGAAGAAGCTCTCCCTCTGGGAGAGAGGTAATTCAGATTAACCAAGAATTTCACAGATCTCATTTAAAAGGAAATTTCCCCTATTGTCTAGTGTAGCAAATTGGCAATAGGGACATAATGAAGGACTACTAATTCCTCTTTTGTCAGTTTCTTCTCAGTCTTATATTCCCTTCAGCATCCTGAAGTAAGGTTAGCATCATCCAACTTCTCTCTTAAAGCTGGAGCCAAGAACACTGGAAGCAATTTCAAATTCCAAAGAGACTGAAGATATTCAAAGAAATTGGAGAAGCTCAAACGGAATCCAAGTAAATCAGAGCTCTCTTCTCTCCCCTTCCTTTAAATCCTCTGCTTTCCTCCCCTCACATGGGTGCAGGATATTGATCTACACTAATAAGAAAGAATCCCATACCAATGGATTTGGGATTTGAGGACTGAATTTATTTTCACAAGAACAATATGTGGTAGGTACTTAGGGAATAATTGTCTTTATTTTATAGCTGAAGGAATTCAGAATCAGAAAAATTAAGTGATCTGGCTAGTTATTGTCAAAGGCAGAACTATAAACCAGATTAAACTACTTTTAGAGGATTCACAATTTGACTAATTGAGGAGGATTTACATGTCAACATGGGATCAAAAAATTACCAATCTGCAGGAAAAGCCACTGAAATAAAGCTCCAGTCAACAGCACTTCATTCCATGGCCCCTATAATGAAGTGGACCTCACAACTTCTTCATAATCTGAAATGTCCCTGGTCTCTAGGACTTTGTTTTTATAGGATTTGAAACTGAGTTTGATTCTTGTACATATTGAAGAGCCAATACAAAATGCAAAATCTTAAATCCCATTGGTTGTTATACTTTCTTTTGACCCAAAATGATGTATTTGCCCCCAAAAATGGTATATTAATTAGGATTGGAGTAAATCACAGATTGGATGAACCACAGGACATTTTCACTGAGTTGTTATAAGATGGTCATAAAATGGTCATCTGCTCATGTTAAACAAGAAAGTCCAGAGATACAAAAATAAATTGGGGGACTTGAATCAAGACACCCCAACCATGCTATGTTTGGACATAGAATTTGAGCAAAGCAGATGGAGATATCCTTGTCAGCGGTCTTTTAATTGCACAAGTGAGCTTCATAACTGGTAAACAAGTAGTGAATATTAAAGCTTGAGGCCTCCTATAAAGGCCTACTATAAGAATCTTATTTTTTTATTAAAGCTTTTTATTTGCAAAACAAATGTATGGATAATTTTTCAACAATGACCCCTGCAAAACCTTCAGTTACAAATTTTTCCCTTCTTCCCCCCACTCCATCTCCTAGATGGCAGATAATCTAATACATGTTAATTATGTTAAAATATATGACAAATAGAATATATGTATACATATCTATACAGTTATCTTGCTGTACAAGAAAAATGGGATTTACAAGAAAAAAAAAACCTGAGAAGAAAAACAAAATGCAAGAATTTATGGGGGGCGGAGCCAAGATGGCGGAGTGAACAGGTGACTCTCTACCTCTCCTCCTATCTTCTCTCAAATCAACAATAAAATAAGCCTCTGAACTGATCTTCAAGTCAACGAACTCAGAAATATTTGGGCACTACTTTTTGAAGAACTTCATATCAGGTTTGTCTAACTGGGACAGAGACATAAATAGACGACTCCTGTGTAGGCCGGAAGTGAGGGTGGAACTCAGCTCAGCTCATCGTGGCAGAAATTCCAAACTCCAAACTCCAAATTCCAAACACCAGGAGTATATCTGAGGCAATCGGGACACTCTGCCCTGATTGGGGGCAGGTGCTCTGGCAGACTTGCCTTGTTTAAGGAGTAATTCGGACCTAGTCCTAGCCCCCACCGGCCCAGCACCTTAAGTTAATTCCCGGAAGTACCCCAGGGCAAAAGAGCTTTAGCCTCGGCTTTTCCAAACCTTAAAGAAACATACACCCTGTCTAAAAAAATGAAGAAGCAAAAGAGAGCTCTCACCATAGACAGCTTTTATCAAGGCAAAGAAGCAATGACCCCAGATCTTGAGGTTCCTTTAGACAAAATACCAGAAGAAGGTATTAAAGACCATCATTGGTCACTTTTTCAAAAGGCCTTTCTGGAAGATTGCATAAAGAACCTCAAAAGAGAGCTGGAGGATAAATGGGAAAACAAACTGAAATCATTGCAAGAAGGATATGATGCCCTGCAAAAGAGATATGAAAAAGACCCCAATTTATTGAAAAATAAAATTAGTGAAGTGGGAAAAGAGTGCAATGAAAAAATTGGCCAGTTACAAAAGGAGCTTAAAAAGGTAACTGAAGAAAACAACACTTTAAAAATAAGAATTGAACAAATGCAAGTGAATGACTCAAGACTTCAAGAATCAAACAAAAACAAAAAAATGAAAAATTAGAAGAAAATATGAAATATCTCCTAGCAAAAACAACTGACTTGGAAAATAGATCTAGGAGAGACAATCTAAGGATTATTGGACATCCTGAAAGCTATGATGAAAAAAAAAGAATCAAACACTATCTTCCAGGAAATCCTGAAAGAAAACTGCCCTGAGATTGTAGAATCAGAAGGCAAAATCACCATTGAAAGAATTCACCAATCACCTCCTGAAAGAGACCCCAGAATTAAAACCCCAAGGAATATCGTGGCTAAATTTCAGGACTATAGCACCAAGGAACAGATTCTGCTAGCAGCTAGAAAGAAACAATTCAAATACCGAGGATCAATAATTAGAATCACACACAATGTGTCAGCCTCCACATTGAAGGATCAAAGGGCCTGGAACCAGATATTCCAAAGGGCAAAGGAACTTGGATTACAGCCAAGAATAACTTATCCAGCTAGAATGAGCATTATCCTTCAGGGAAGGAGATGGTCATTCAATGATATAGGTGAATTTCACCTATTTCTAATGAAAATACCAGATCTGAACAAAAAATTCAACATCCAAACACAGAACTCAAGAGATGCATAAAAAGGTTTAAAAAAAAAAAAAAAAAAGGACTCTTGAGAACTTTATTTTTACTAGG